>CAJQZP010001448.1:57500-198145 GCA_907164705.1 Parnassius apollo | reverse complement strand
AACTCGACCGGTATGATCTTTAAATATGCACATGCCAGTGCATTTACTGTACTAACAGTTGTAATCTGAGCATCTTTACCCCCCCTCGTCCCCTTGTGGCGAGGTATTTTCATTGGGGTATCGGTGTAGCATTCGATGATGTGACATTCTACATCCTTCTACACCACATTTTTTTCGCTTTGCACTCTAACCTCCTATGGTTAGGTGACAAACATTGGAAACATACTTTGGCCTTTTTGACGGCTTCCCATTTCTCGCGAATATTCATGTCCTTAAACTTGTAACAACTCACTATAGAGTGCTCCTTGTTGCATATAACACACTTATGTGTTACCCGACTTACAGGCTTGTCCTGGGTTATCATAACCACTTGTCGGTTGTGCCTTTTATTATTTCGGCGTTCTAAACGCTCGCTCATATTACTTCGGCGCATATAGCGCTCGCTCTCGGCACAGCTGCGTACACCTCCCTTTGCAGTGTGTACAGTTTGCTTCCTGAATTCAGGACGCTTCCTTTTTTCAGGCGCATTTTCATTGCTTAAGGACGTTCCAAATTGTTCACTCAATAAATTTAAAAACTTGGCCATCTTCTGTAACTCTGGCTCCAAAGGATATTGAGCTCGATATTCAATCCATTTAAATTTAATCATAGTTCCAAGTTTCTCCACTATGCGGCTCACTAACTCCGGTGAGTATAAATACTGTGGTTGATTCAACGCTTGTATTGTGGCAACCACGTTCGTAATACGACTTGCAAAAGATCCTATATTTCGGCAATCTTCTGCCAATCTTGGCATACGCTTTACATTCTCGATTTCGGCTAGAATGAGCATCTCAACCCTACCGAATCTTCTTTCGAGAGCGTTCATTATTTCTTCAGGTTCACATAAAGTAAATAACAGCGACTTAACCGCCTCTTTAGCGGTGCCCTTTAATGCCCTCCTAAGGCGTGCGACATTTTGCACCCCTGAAAATTGGCCTTTTGTGTCTTCAAACACCGTTTTGAAAATTATCCATTCACCCGGGTCTCCATCGAACACCGGTAATTCCTGGAGGAAATGAAGCTGGGAAGATTTATCTTTACCAGCTATTTTTATTGCACTCACAATCGCTTCGGTCAATTCTGACACCTCACTCGCGTGTGTTTTCTGTGCATTTCCTAGGTTGCGCTCGACCTCCGCCCCTTTGCGGCGTGATCCTTTACACGCTTCCTTATCAGTAATATCGGGTTGTGCTACACTAACCGGCGCGCTCATTATGGTTTGCTGAACCCAACTCCTTACGAAAGGTTCCACCTGAGTATTCCGCTCTTCACCATCCTCACTCGAGTCGATTTCTTCTTCTCGGTTGAGTCGTGCCAACTCCAATTGAGACTTGGCTAAGGCAGCAGCTGCCTGTGCTCGTTCGAGCTCTGAGCGTTCGAATTTAATCCGCGCCTCTAATTCGGCTTTCAGCCTCGCCGATCGCGATGACCTACTACCTCTCTGTGACCCTTTATCACTAGTGTGCCCGATTACTGTCCTTGACGATGCCGCTTCTTCGGTCCTTTGACCTACTTTTTTCGACCACCGTTTCACTCCTGGATATAACGGATTGTTGTGCGGTGCTGGCCTGCGTACCACTGGTGTCCGTCCTGTTGCTCGTCGTTGCCATGGACGTCCCTGAGTCCCACGTGCATGTGGACGTGTCTGTGGTGGCTCCACTTGGAGGAGTTGCTCCATTTGACGCAGTAGCTGTGGTCGCTCCAGATGATTCCGCTTCTTTAGCTTTTCTTGAGAGCCCTGTCCTTGTCCTGCTCCCTTCGCTTCTCCCTGTCTGGTCTTGTGCCTTCTTCATCTTGCAGGAAGGTGATTGTTGGCCTACGGTCCCTAACTGTCCCTACAGTCCCTACGGTCCCTACAACCCCTTACCTACAACCCTTCTACACCCCAACCTAACACCACTACCCCCTCCCCCCTTTATCTCCCAACCCCTACAACCCCACTACCACCCTAACAGCCCTATCAGCCCTATCAATCCTGAACGGGGCCTACCGAGGTGAGCCGTCCAGGGATGGAGTCGTGCAGGAATGGAATGGAGGAAAGGTTTAGGAACTGTCCCGCCAAGGAATATGACGAAACAGTCGAGCGGTAGTGCAAGCGCAGTCTCGCTCGAGAGAACTGCTCCACCCGAAGGTGTTATGCCAGAGCCCAACCGTTTGGCACCGTTAGGTGGTCGGGATGTATGCTGTGCTCGCCGCCCAGTTGCCGGTGACGCCTCGTCCAAGCGCCCTCCTCCGGCCGCGATGCAGTCAGGTGCCCACGCGCACCCTCGCCCGGCAGCAGCAGCGGTGGATGCTTTTTGCACCCTGATGACCCGACGGGAAATGCCGGACACGGTCGTCCGACAGGAAATGCCAGACACGATCGTCTGACAGGAAATGCCGAGCACGCTTGCCCGACAGGAAAAATGCCAAGCCCTGCTTGGCCACGATGAGTGCCTTCACAAGACACCTGCGCCCGGCTGCGATATGTGCCCCATGCGAGCACACGCCCCAAGCTGCAATCCCGGTTTTCTTTCTTCCGGTAGTTCCAGGTCCAGCCCCTCAGTGCTGCCGTCCTGGTCTTCAGGCCTTTGGTCCTATTGCTTCAGCTCAAACCTCTGGCTTCCTTCGGTTGCTGATCTTCACTCGGCTTCCGAAGGTCTTCTTCTTCCACAACCAGCAGTCCACAGCTGGTTCCTTGATCCAGCTGGCGGGTTCGGGTGGTCTTCAATCCGGCTCCGAAGGTCCAATTGAAAAGGACCACAGGTTCGGGCGTCCCTCTTGATCCTGAAAAGGACCAATTGAAAAGGACCTAGCGGATCGGG
Organism: Parnassius apollo; assembly: GCA_907164705.1. Taxonomy (NCBI): domain Eukaryota; kingdom Metazoa; phylum Arthropoda; class Insecta; order Lepidoptera; family Papilionidae; genus Parnassius; species Parnassius apollo. The sequence goes on along the minus strand of CAJQZP010001448.1, from coordinate 195,299 downwards.
TACTAAGAAACAGGAATCGAGGCTTCTCTCGATCCGGCCTCCTATCACGCCTACGTTGGGTTCGGGAACAACGTATGTGATCTCCCGCAACGGAGTAACACACTAGGGCGATAACCTCTTCCTTTTCAGCAAGTAGGTTCAGACGGGGATTACGGGTCTTCCGAAGTCGTCCCGGTCCCGACGCCTTAATTCTTCGATGTGGACTGTATAACTTAAAGGATCTTGGGAATGAAACAGCAATTATCTTCAAACCGTTCCGTGAGAGAGTAATCACTTTTCCCTATACTGCTGGTTTTTCACTTTTCTTGAACTTTTCCTCGGATTTTCTTATTTATTTCCGAACTATTTCCGAACTTCCCCGAAGGATTCCCGAACTATTTCCGAACTTCCCCGAACGAATTGCAATAAAACCCGTTCACTAAGCTACCCCAGAGCTATACGCGAAAGTGAGCCGCGCCATTCGCGCGCTTGCGCAACTCAATTACATGAATTTGTTCTATTACTCTCTCACGTTTTACTCAATATCTTTATTTATTCAAATCATATACAAATACAATTTATCAATATAGGTAGTACAAAACAATATCTACACCATGATATACATCATATCCTCATATCATAAAAAACCTTTTATTTATTAAACGAAAACTGCCTATTTTACTCACAAGTTCGAAATCGAAATTTCTTAAATATTTAACACAGAAAGTTAAAACAATGTTTCTCACTTGAATTTATACATAAGCTAACCAATACAATAGTTTAATTTACATTCTTTCTATTTATTTCACTATTTAAAACACTTTTAAATTTCTTATACAAAACTATCATTATTTCACTTATACACAGGAATTTTCACATGAAAATAACACAGAATTTACCTTTTTAGCACGTACAATTAACCTGAAATATTTTACAAGTAATTTTTACATAAATCACTGAATTACAAACATTTTAAATTTTTACATATTCGGCCTCCTAAGGGCGTGGCCAGCGTGCTTCTGTGTACTCACGCCATGTGAACAACTAACTTTGCACGGCTCTCGGCTATCAGAAAAAATGAAAGTCTGATATACACCAATTTTGACCATATTAGGCAAATTAAATGCTTTTATACAATTTTCGAACTGTATGAAACTATCTTTAATCAGATAACAATATAAATGAATGTTCTCATTAATCAATCATAACAAATAGGCATTTGTTTTCGTACAAAACGTATCAAACTTATACAAAACAACATTTATGCAATCAATATCCATTAATTCTGCCTATGCACAGAGTGATTATCTCGACCGGGGAACAAATCCGGTAACATAATTTATATCTTAAATTCCTTACGAATTTATTAAGCGATATTACTTAGGAAAACAAACAAACTAGTCCGGCCTGGGAGTCGAACCCAAGACCTTCATATCATTAATTCGACATTTCTTAAAGATTTAACTAAGCATTCTCTTATCAGAGCGTCGTTGCTCGTGACTACCCCTTTTTTCATAGCAACGTCATCGGTTGATTTAATAAACTGAAACATTTTTATAGGCGCGTCGCCAACACCTACTATACTTTAAAAAATAATTTACTCTTATATATTTTTAAATTTTTCGATTAATTTTTTAATTTTCATTATTATTTATAACAATTCCAAAAATGCGTAGCGTGTATATTTTTTTTAGAAAATCCAAAAGTATGCAGGTATCCTGGGACATGGCGGCCAACAAATTGTTCCCTATGTGTTGAGGAGATAAATCATTTTTATTTCTAATGAAATAATCCATAAATACAACAATGAACAAATACAAAAACTCTTTATAGATATCTAAAATTTCTTGACTCGCTAGTGGTATTTTTAATAGTGTATATTTCAGTTAATGTAATATAATAAAATTATTGGCGATATATTAGTTTTATTGTCATGGTATTTCCCCATAATTCTTGTTAAGATCATATCGACTTTCATTAAAATGAGTTCAAATATTTTTAGGTATCATAAAACATTATTAAAAAATAAACTAACAAAACAAGGGTCCTTGTTTTGTGCAGTGGAATTTATTTTAATTCTAATCACTTAAAATTACTTTCAGTAATACATATACTATAATATCATTCATTTAATAACAACATTAATATTTATCAAAGCATATAAACTGGCTATAAAAACTAATAACGTTACTTGGTAACATAAACTTAATACCTACGTGAATAGAATAGTAATATGTACATTAAGATATCAGTAATATTCATTATTACTATATCTATACATTATACATTATTATTATTCATTAATTAATTGAAATATAATATCACTTGACGAATATATTCATATTTACTAATACTGACAAATATCGGTATTACTACTAGCCCTCGGCCAGGGCAGTCGGCGACTGCCCGTTCCACGCCCCGCGCGCCTCTCAAGGCCCCCGCGTACATCCAGACACCCCCATAGACAGGTAGATGACATGTGTATTCTATTGAGATGATGAGAATATCCAGTGAAAGGGTCTACACTCACCATATAAAATTCAGCAGCATTGAGCGGCTAGTTTATGCTGGTATTCTGAGTCACCCATTCGTGCTACATCTATAATATAGCAGCAGCATGGTATAAAAAAAATCCTACCACCTAGAAAACCATTTACTCGTGTACCATGAGATTTTAACCTTTCTTTAAAGCTACCGTGGGTCAAACCTAATTTAATCAACTAAAAGTATTAATAATTAAGTAAACATTTATAACAAATGGCTTTACGAAACGAGGGCGCAGAATGTGTCACGCGCCGCCGCGCCGGGCTCACAGACTGATTGCACACGCTCGCTTGGAACGCTGTGTGGAATGCTTCAGTGCGATGTTTGAACGTAGTTTAAACCGGAAATGCTATTCGATTTTCAAATGTTTTCGGATAGTTTTTATATGTATCTATACCTACAAATAAAATTGAAATATCTGCCTGTATTATCAAAACAACTGCCTCATATTGAGCTAAAGGAGGAAATTCGCAAGCCATTTAGCTTAACATTTTTGTATCTCTCCGTCTGCTCATCTTCGGATTAGCTGAACCATTTGTAATGAAATAACAAAGAAGGCTACAAATGAACTTTGTTTGAAGTTGACCGCTAGTTTTTTTAGATTGCAATAGCTGAATTTGTGAACAAAACAGAGTTTGATCCTCGCCAGCAACAATGAAAATTTTACTCGTAGTTTTAAGCGCTAATTTACCGAGTGCTTAACGTTGAAATAAAACAAAGCAAATAAGACAAAGTAGCCTTTAATATTTGACTGCGTCTCTTTTTCCTTCCGTATGCGATCTGGGCGTTATCAAGGCAAGAGTACATAGGGTTTTCTTACGCTAAGACGGTGCTATTTACCATCTTGAGTTAAATCAACACTTACTACCACCAGCTTACAACCAGTTACTTGACTCTAGAGAATCAGGAAACCATTCATGGGGAAATTTGTATACGCTCTTACAATAAACTCCCAGAAAATGTGCAGATATTATCTATCAAAAATCTTCAGACATTTATTAAGCAAAAATTGTTTAGTAAGGATTATAATACTACTAAAGAGTATATGATTGATTAAACCTTAAAAGTTAAGTGATCGCTAAAAAGCTGTTTCTTAATCATCATCATCATCATCACTGCAGCTCTTCACAAGTCCACTGTTGAACATAGGCCTCCCCCAAGTATTGCCACAAAGCACGGTCCTGAGCCACCTGCATCCATCGATTTCCTGCATGTCTTACCAGGTAATCACTCCATCTAGTGAGGGGTCGCCCTACAATACGCCTACTGGTACGAGGCTGCCACTCGAGAACTTTTTTCCCATCGATTATCGGTTCTTCGAGCTATGTGGCCGGCCCATTGCCACTTCAGCTTACTAATCCGTCGAGCTATGTCGGTCACCCTGGTTTTTCTGCGAATATGCCCATTTCTGAGTCTATCACGCAGAGAAACCCAGAGTATAGCCCTCTCCATAGCTCGCTAAGCGACCTTGAGCATCCTCATACCGCCAGTAGTAAAGAACTACGTCTCAGATCCGTAGGTCATCACTGGCAACACGCACTGGTTGTAAAATCTAGTTTTCAGAGTTTGAGGTATACCTGACGAGAAGATTTGTCGTAATTTCCCGAACGCTGCCCAGCCGAGTTGAATCCGTCGATTGACCTCTCGGTCGAAGTTGGACTTACCTAGTCGGACTATTTGTCCTAGGTAAACGTACTCGCCAACAACTTCGAGCATAGTGCTCCCAACAACTACCGGCATAGGTGTGACATGGACATTAAACATGATCTTTGTTTTATCCATGTTCATGTTAAGACCTATTCGTTGGGAGACACCATTGAGGTCATTGAGCATAGTGCTTAGGTCCTTCAGCGATTCTGCCATAACAACTATATCGTCGGCAAATCGAAGGTGAGTGACGCCCTCGCCATTGATGTCTTCCAATGCAGCGGTGTAGAGTTTCGGGGATATAACGTCACCCTGTCTTACATCTCTCTGCAGTTGGATAGGTTTCGAACTCTGGTTCTGTAATCGGATAGCCATCGTAGCCCTATTGTACATAAACTTTAGCACTTCGATATACCGACAGTCAACTTGGCACTGCTGAAAAGACTATAGCACGGCCCAAATTTCGATGGAATCATAGGTTTTCTCATAGTCCACATACGCCAGACAAAGTGGCAGATTGTACTTTTCGGTCTTCTGTACAATCTGCCACAGGGTACGTATGTGATCTATGGTACTGAAGCCTTTTTGGAAACAGGCTTGTTCGGGAGAATGGAAGTCGTGCGAGACGATTCGTAATGACTCTGGAAAACAGCACGTAAACGCGGCTCAGAAGGGAAATCGGTCTGTAGTTCTTCAAGAGAGTGTTGTCGTCTTTTTTAAAGAACAAGACCACCGCACTTCTGCTCCACGCCTCCGGAGCCACCATGGATGACGGAATTGAAGAGCTTCTGAAGGACTTCAAGTACCGGTGTTTCACCCGCTTACAGAAGCTCCGCTGTAATTCCATCCTCGCCTGGGGCTCTGCCGTTTTTAAGGTGCTGGAGAGCCATTCTAATCTCGCTCAGACTGACGTCCGGGATATCATCGGAATAGTGTCGGATAAGACTTGCTCTTAGATCGTCACTCGCACTTGCATGTGGCTTCAACGATGATGTGTACAGCTGCCCATAGAACCTCTCAATCTCACTCAAAATCTCAGGTGTCCCGGAAACGACGCTGCCGCACTCAGTCTTCAGCTTTGACAGTTGGTTTTTTCTGGCAGATAGATCTCTGGCAAAGGCTTTGGAGCCCTGGTTCCGCTCGTTCGCTTCTTCAATACGAGCAGTATTAAAGTTGCGTAAGTCACGCTGCATGCATTTGGAGATCTGTCTGTTCAGTTGCCTGTATGCTGTCAAATCTGTTAAGACTCATCTCCCGTCTAACAGCCATGAGATTAAGAGTGTTATCGGAGAGTTTTTATGTTCTTCTGCGGCGGGTCTTGCAGAAATCAGCTCCGACCATATGGACAGTTTCCACACGATTGTTATTCATATCATCCACTGCGTTGCAATTTTCTAGGCACTGAAAGCGTTTACGTAACTCGAGCTGAAAGGTTTCGGGATTCTGGATTAGAACGCGAAGGGGACGGAGCGTTGACATTGTGACGGCCCAATATTATTATTAATAATTAAATTCAATATAAAGGGGCGTCAAAAATAGTCTTAAAAGATATATATTAAGCAATTAAGTTAAATTAATAAACATAAAGTTAATATATTTCAGACATTATCCCAATAACATAGTAAATTAAAGGCAAAATTATTGTTTTTCGTAATAAATAAATTTATTTAAAAACTTGAAAAAATATTTAAAATAAGATAAATAATAGAAATACAAGTCAAAAAATATTATAAAATTAAGTTAAATAACGTTTATAAGATAATTAGAAAATTTGTTAAAAATTGTTTAAGTCATGGGAGGTGTTCGTGTATAAAAGAAAAAGTTGTGGAAGGAGTTCACGTATAGATGAAATTTCCTAAGTTGTTGAAGGAGTTCGTGTATAAAAGAAATTTCCTAAGTTGTTGAAGGAGTTCATGTATTAAAGAAAATTTTCCTAAGTTATGGAAGGTGTTCACGTATAGATGTCTTGTATGGAGGAAGCTGTCGGAGGTACATACCTGCAGTTGTACATATATATGGGGTGGTCGGGAGCTCAATATAAAGGGGCGTCAAAATAGTCTTAAAATATATATATTAAACAATAAAATTACATTAATAACCATAAAGTTAATATAAAAACTAATAAAACATTTCAGACATTAGACCAATAACATAGTAAATTAAAGGCAAAATATTGTCTTCCATAATAAATAAATTTATTAAAAACTTGAAAAAATATTTAAAATAAGATAATTAATAGAAATACAAGTCGAAAATATTATAAAAAATTAAGATAAATAACATTTATAAGATAATTAGAAAATTTGTTGAAAATTGTCTAAGTCGTGGAAGGAGTTCATGTATAAAAGAAAATTTTCCTAAGTTGTTGAAGGAGTTCGTGTATAAAAGAAATTTCCTAAGTTGTGGAAGGAGTTCACGTATAAAAGAAAAGTTTCCCAAGTTATGGAAGGTGTTCACGTATAGATGTCTTGTATGGAGGAAGCTGTTGGAGGTACATACCTGCAGTTGTACATATATATAGGGGTGGTCGGGAGCCCGACTGCCTGAAGTACTGTAGCACAATGACTAGTCCTATATTAGGGACTTATGATATTAAACTCAATGATACAAAAGCAATACTAAAGAAGGTCTCCATGATGAATTTGCATTACAATAGTAGGGTCGTGGGTTCGAACCCTATATATTAATGACTTATGAAAGTAAGGTCTATGATCCAAAAGCAATACTATAGAAGGTCTCTATGATTAATATGCATTACAATAGTAGGGTCGTGGGTTCGAATCCTATATATGAATGACTTATGAAAGTTAGGTCTATGATACAAAAGCAATACTATAGAAGGTCTCTATGATTAATATGCATTACAATAGTAGGGTCGTGGGTTCGAATCCTATATATTAATGACTTATGAAAGTAAGGTCTATGATACAAAAGCAATATTATAGGAGGTCTCCTTGATGCATAAGCATTGTATGGGGTGGTCGGGTGACTGACTACTCCTAGTACTGTAGCAAAATGACTAGTCCTTATTAGGGACTTGAAAAGGAATATTATGGTGGCGTGTGTGCTGCTTCACGAGCAATTGGTCCGAGGTAAACTTGGACTCGCTAACCGATGTGTCCTAGACATATCATCTTAGTGCCGGTGGTAAGCGGGTTTGTTGTAGCAATACGGCTTACCCGTGGACATCGCACACCCATACCGTTTGTGGGCGACATCGTTGCGCATAGCGATGTGTCGATTATCTTTCGGATTGGGATGATGAGTGTGTTTGGTAGCACTTTTAAGTGTAACAGGCATACTCAACTTCATGTCTTAGTGCATTAGCGCTATGATACATGGAGTTCTGTTCATTGGCGTCTTAGTAGCGTGCTACTATGATACGTTGGTGATATTTTTTATATAACAACAATAAAAACTTTGTTACCAAAATCGATAGGAGTCATGTGGGTGTGTTGTGAGGGGGGCGCCACCCGTATGATAGTTGCATTGATGCTTACTGCTACTTGCGGTATTGCGTCTTGTGATGGATCTGCGGGTGTGCTGCGCCTGATTCGACGCATTCTTGTGGTTCTGGTCGATGGAGGTATACAATTAACATCTTAGTGCTGGTGGTAAGCGGGTTTGTTGTAGCAATACGGCTTACCCGTGGACATCGCACACCCATACCGTTTGTGGGCGACATCGTTGCGCATAGCGATGTGTCGATTATCTTTCGGATTGGGATGATGAGTGTGTTTGGTAGCACTTTTAAGTGTAACAGGCATACTCAACTTCATGTCTTAGTGCATTAGCGCTATGATACATGGAGTTCTGTTCATTGGCGTCTTAGTAGCGTGCTACTATGATACATACTCAACTTCATGTCTTAGTGCATTAGCGCTATGATACGTGGAGTTTTGTCCACTGGCGTCTTAGTAGAGAGCTACTATGATACGTTGGTGATATTTTTTTATATAACAACAATAAAAACTTTGTTACCAAAATCGATAGGAGTCATGTGGGTGTGTTGTGAGGGGGCGTCACCCGTATGATAGTTGCATTGATGCTTACTGCTACTTGCGGTATTGCGTCTTGTGATGGATCTGCGGGTGTGCTGCGCCTGATTCGACGCATTCTTGTGGTTCTGGTCGATGGAGGTATACAATTAACATCTTAGTGCTGGTGGTAAGCGGGTTTGTTGTAACAATACGGCTTTCCCGTGGACATCGCACACCCATACCGTTTGTGGGCGACGTCGTTGCGCATAGCGATGTGTCGTTTATCTTTCGGATTGGGATGATGAGTGTGTTTGGTAGCACTTTTAAGTGTAACAGGCATACTCAACTTCATGTCTTAGTGCATTAGCGCTATGATACGTGGAGTTTTGTCCACTGGCGTCTTAGTAGTGTGCTACTATGATACGTTGGTGATATTTTTTTTATATAACAACAATACCAACTTTGTTACCAAAGTCGATAAGAGTCATGTGGGTGTGTTGTGAGGGGGCGCCACCCGTATGATAGTTGCTTTGATGCTTACTGCTACTTGCGGTATTGCGTCTTGTGATGGATCTGCGGGTGTGCTGCGCCTGATTCGACGCTCTCTTGTGGTTCTGGTCGATGGAGGTATGCGGGTGGTGATGTCTGCTGGGATGTATGGGGGGACCTTGGGATGGTGTAAGCCCGACGATAGTCGTATTGATGCTTGTTGCGTTCTGCCGCATTGCGTCCCTGCGATGGTTGTTTGGTGGGACGCTATTCTCAATGGCGCTCTCTGCGTCTTGGTTTGACTCACACCTAAGTAGCTTTGCCCAAGTCGGGTCCCTTCATTGCGGGGCTGCAGACTGTCTGCCCTCCACGATGTTTTATATAACAACATAATATTATATCTCTGAAACTTTCCCACCTTTGAATGATTGAAGGCAACTTGTTGGTGGGCGAGACAAACATGATCGAAAATGCATTTACTCAACGTCAGTGACACAAACCCTTTCTGATGGCGAATTATTACTCTTATCTTATAACTGCCTTTTGGCTATATCTGCCGTTGTATTGGTTGGTGGAGCATATGTGTCGACCTCATGCGGGTGGTAGCTGGCGGGAGGATCTGAGGAGACTCTCCAAGGCTGCGGCCGAAAGCCGCACAACGTGGGACCCCATTCCCTTGAGGTGAGCGGTAGACTCATGACACGCTCTGCGGCTAGTAGCCGTGCTGATCATGCAATTGGTGGTGATGCCATACACTTACATCACGTCTGCAGGAGCGGCGGTCTGGCAGGTGGTGGCGCTCATGGAGGGTTTACGGCCAGTGTGCCTATTTGCCTATACCGTGTGACGTACATTCACTGTGGCTGGATTTGTTCGTATTCTGTTTGGCGTTTACACGCATTGACATGCGCGACTTCGGTCGATGTTTGTGCTTACGCACTAGCAAGGGGCCAAGCCTCTTTTACTGGCTCGCCAGTTATTTTGCTGTGGACTACGGTCCAGTTCCCGAATTAGCTTTCCCTCCGGGGGGAGTGCATCAAAATGGTTGGCACTCACCGTGAACGGCGTGTGTGGGGCCGTGTGCCTCTCCTACATTTTTTTAAATAAATGTAGGAGAGCGAAGCCCTTGTATCGGGTATTTTGTATAAATATATTTTGAACCTTTTCCGAGCGGGAAGGGATAATTAATAATGTAAACCTGATATAAGTGGAATAGGAACGTTTTATGTTCTTAACCTTTTTTCGAGCCCTGTCTTCGTGAACGGGGTTCACTTAGCTTATAAGGCACTACCAACGGCTTTCAATTGCTCTAGTGAATATTCATTCTTCCAAAAGACACCTAAAAGAACTAAGTTACTAAACAAACACAACGTAAATAAGGGTCCTAACTACGACGATCACGCCAAAATATTAAAAACGGCCTATTAATAAACCTTTTTAGAAAGATCATTTAGAAAGATCAAAACATATCTTAATTATCTTGGTCACATATATATAATTTTTATCGAAAAGGGGTAAATTAATTATATCTAATATATTTATTATTATGAGAGGGGGGAAGCGTTACAACTTCATTAGACGAGACCTCTCCAACTTAACATTTAGGTTCAGTGTACCTCTTACCATTCGATGATTGCTGCCAGTTTTCACCCTTGCGATCACTGAGACATCACTGAACAGTTGGCGTCTGGTCGTCATAATGAAGTCAATCTCATTTTTTGTCGAAGCGTTGGGGCTCGATCAGGTCTACTTTCTGTGGGGCCGCTTCTGGGAGAAAGAGTTCATCATAAAATGTCCCTCTTTCTCCATGAAGTTGGCCAGCTGCTGGCCCCTTGGGTTCCGTTGCTCTATCCCAAATTTCCCTACCTTCAGCTCACCATTCTTTCTTGTGCCCAGTTTTGCATTGAAGTCTCCCATTAACACCGTATAGTGAGTAATGGAGGAATGCGTAGCTCTAGAAATATCCTCATAAATTTTCTCCACCTCCTCATCGAAACTTCTTCACTTTGCCAAGTTTTTTTATAATATAGGGTGACAAACGAGCACACCTGATGGTAACTGGTTGCTTTGGCCCATAGACATCTACATCTATCCTCGATTACGAATCAAAATGCATATGCGTTGTCACCCGTGAGGACTAAAATTGAAGGCCTCGTTTCCAGTAAAAAGGGTATCCGGTTCTCTACACTCACCATACGAAACACAACAGCATTGCGCTACTATTTCACGCTGGTATTCTGTGAGAGCGTGGTCCTTCCCCGGTCGAGCCGACCCATTCGTGCTACAACTATACTACTAATATAACTGCAGCATGGCTCTACCACGTACAAGTGTGAGGATTAAGGTAAATTCTCCTTATAATGGGAAAGGCCCATATACAGCAGTAAACCATTATAGACGGGTGATGATAAGTTTCTGAAGAGTTCTGACGTTGGCGCGTAAATCTATACGAACTTCAGCGAATACCGTTAGGTGATTCTGAGTATAATGTATGCAACCCTCATCGATACACAACTAATGTTTACAACGTTGTTAACGAGAGATTTGTGGACGATAAATCCAACACCTCCTTGGAACAGATGGTCGCTCTCCCGGTGATAGAACAAGTTGCCGGATTCGAGAATCACGCTGTCCTCCCCCTCTCTTCGGACCTCAGATAATTTGTCTATCTCTTCTTCCTGCTCTAGGATCTTCTCGTCAGTCCTCAGGGTGCGTGCGTTATATGTTGCCAGGTCGAGTCTTCTTAGGTGGCAACCGAACCTCCATCGGAGATTCTTAGACTCCCTGCCCCGCCGTTACCATGGTCGCCACATTAGCCAGGAATAGCGGGGCCGCCGGGGACTGGGGCCGTCTATTTGTGTAATTGTTCATGGGAGGTATATTGCCATAGTTGCCACGCTTGGCGAGCGGGTTGGCAACCGCAATATTTTGTTGTACTGTTGCTGTTATCAGGAAAATACTGCTGTACGTCTTCCGCCTGTTTCCCTCTGTCGCTTTTTACGATAACCACGGGAAGATATGGGGTAGTGGATATTCTTAACTGCCACTACACGACACGTTTCTAAATGTTGCACAACAATTTTATAAATATTATATTGCAAATTATGCTTTTTAAAAACTCTCGCTGAGTTTCTTGGTGATTCTTCACAGGACAGAGGATTTTTCCAAACCAGTGGTAAAAGTAAAAAATGACTTTCAATAAGAGTTACATATAATCTATATCGAATAAAAGTGATTTTATTCCATCCTCTTCTAGCATGTAAGGGATTATGGTCACGCACTGGCTTATAAATAGTAAAAAAACCTACAGGTTTCTAAATAAAAAAAAGATATTTTTTATATGAGAAAGGTGACAAACGAGCACACAATCCACCTGATGGTAAATGGTTGCTGTGGCCCATAGACATCTACGTCTATCCTCGATTACGAATTCGTTGTCACCCGTGAGAACTAAGATGAAATGCCTCCTTTCCAGCAAAAAGTCTCGATTTCTCTACACTCACAATACGTATCACAGCAGCATTAATTTGGTATTTTACGCCGGTATTCTGTGAGAGCGTGGTCCTTCCCCGGTCGAGGCGATCCATTCGTGCTACAACTATACTACTATTATAGCAGCAGTATGGCTCTACCACGTATTAAATTCGTATATTATTTCGTATCTAGATCCCGTCGATCTTCTTCAAATAAAGGCTTGAAAGTAATAGGTATCTCTTTTGTGTACAAAATAAGCACAAATTTACTTTTACATGCGAATCGTAGCAAATTAAGTTAGAATGGATTTTCGCAAAGTTACGTCTAATTCTATTTCCTCATCAATAGTTATTGTTTGCTGTTAACTTTTGTAAGACATGTTTTCTTTACCCAATAAATTTTAAATACAAGAAATTTATTTATTATAGCTGTTTACTGGTGTTTCGACCAACTTGGCGTTATAATGAAAATGGTCAAAAATAATTATGCTTATCTGACAAGCGTGTTTGCGTAGGAACGTAAATGTGAAAGAAGCAATAAAAAGTGCCAAATGGAAGTCCGCATCCTCCGCCTACCTCTCTGGGTAACAGGCGTAATAGTAGTGAATGTATGGATGTAATTCTGCAAAATTACAAAAGTAACTAGCAAAGCCCAACGTCTCGATTGGCCGATGTCGGATGCAGTGGCTTATCAATGAGTGGCTGCGCTGGGGGTCTCGGGTTCGAATCCCGCACGGACCAAGTATTTGTATGGCCTACAAGTAATTGTTCCGGCTCTGGGTTTGTCCTTGTGCAATTTATGTTTGTAAACTGCCCCGCATAATACAGGAGAAAATCCTAGTGTAGGGGTAACGTTTTTCAAAAGATAAGATAAGATTCTCAAATAGCTGCTTCTTACTGACAAGCGCAATATTAGTTGATTGTGACCTCACTCAAAATCGCAAATGTCCCGGAAACGGTGCTGCTACATTCAGTCTTCAGCTTCGATATTTAGCTCCTACTGGAAGACAGATCTCTGACAAAGACTTTGGAGCCCTGGTTCCGTGCGATCGCTTCTTCAATACGAGCTGTATTAAAGTTGCGTAAGTCCCATGTTGCGCATGTTGGAGATCTGTCTGCTCAGTTGCCTGTATGCTGTCATAATTTGGTGATCGCTGTCAGTTTTCACCCTTGCGATCACTGAGACATCACTGAACACTCGCCGTCTTAACGACCAGAATGAAGTCAATCTCCTTTTTTGTCGAACCTTCGGGGCTCGACTAGGTCCACCTTCTGTGAGGTCGCTTTTGAAAGAAAGACTTCATCATAAATATTCCCTCTTTCTCAATAAGGTCGGTCAGTAGCTGGCCCTACTGATTTTGTTGCCCTATTCCAAATATTTCCATTCTTTCAGCTCACCGTTCTCTATTGTGCCCAGTTTTGCGTTGCAGTCTCCCAGTAATACTGTATAATGGGTTTTAGAGGAGTGCATGGCTCTAGAGATATCCTCATATATTTCTTCACCTCGTTATTGGGATGTGGAGAGGTAGACGTGTAAACCTGTATGACCTTCAGCGAATACGGTTTGGTAATTCCGAGTATAAGGTACGCAACCTTTGTCCACACACTCCTAATCTCTACAACATTGTTAACGAGAGACTTGTGAACGAAAATCCGATATCTCTTTGGGACAAATGGCCTTCCCAGTGAAAGAGCGATCCGAGAGATTCAAGGATTATCATGTCCTCCCCTTTTTTTCTAACCTCAAATAATTCTATAATATCCCTGTGCAACTTGTATATTTCTTCCTCCAGCTCTAGGATCTTTTCGTCGGTCCTTAAAATGCGTGCGTTATAAGTTGCCAGGTCGAGTTGACTCAGGTGGTAGCCGAACTTTCATCGGAGATGTTTGGCACCCCCTGCCCCGTCGTTACTATGGTCGTCAACGTAACCAGGAATAATGGGCCGCTGGGATTGGAGGCCGTTTATTTGTGTCGTTACTCATGGGGGGAGGGGAGTACATTGCCATAGTTGCCACGCTTGGCGAGCGGGTTTGCAATCGCAGTTTTTTATTGTTTTGCTGTTATCAGAAAGATGCTGCTGCCTATATTCAGCCTCAGTTTCCCTCTGACGCCTCTTACGACACGCGCGGGAAGATATGGGGTAGTGGATATTGTTATCCACCACTGCATGAGGATTATTACTACGTACGTACGTATACGCTGTTGAATTTCTAAATAAATTAAATAATTTAAAAAAATTCGACCACCCCGAATGAAAGGTAAGGTATATATGCAAAATAGTAATAATGTAATAGAGCGCGTTTAATATTTCGTATACATTTTAAAAACTTTTGGAATAATATGAACAATATTGTTACACGGTGTTTATCGGCACAATAACTATACTTTGGAATATTTTAACTAATTACTCAATCGTCTCACAGTGTTTTCATACGCAAAGCAATTTACATTGTATATTTTAATTATTAATAACTTTAAAAACTTATTTCTTTATTTTGCTTACATATATTTATTCATATAGGGGTTGAACTTAAAAGGTAACCATCTAGTGGCGGTGTAGGAATATTTACTATCACTTATTGTTCCGTGGGTGTCGCAGGAGGGGGCAAAGGGATATAAACCAGGGGATGCAGGGCCAGTGTCCTCCTAATAACAACAAAAAAAAAAAACTGCGGCTATCAAATATCACCCTTATAGTGTATTCTATGGGGAGTCATATATTTTGCAGTGGATTTTCATAAGCTTTTTTAAAAATAGAATAACGCTGTAAGGAATGAACCGATGACTTAAAAAGGAAAATATTGAACCCTTCTTCAGGATCTCCGTGCTGTCTCAGTCCTTACGTTTGTTCGTCTGTCAAGACCCCTTATAGCCGACTCCCAAAAATTAGGAATATTTCGTTCTGAGTGTACATTCTTTTATTATGTATGTACAGTCGATAACTTTTTCAATTAAGAACCGATTTTAATTATTATTTTTATTGAATAGGAAAAACTTCAGGAGTGGTCTGTTTTAAATTTGGAGGTAATTATGATGCATGAAGTGTTGTGATATTCCTAAGACCATGTGATTAAGTGGTTAAAAATAAACATTTAATAAATAATAAAATTCGACTTTAAAGAGATAAAATGAATTATATAATTTATATTCTGAAGACCTTTTAAAACTTTTAAACGATATAATACGTATCGTTAGTACGTTTGATGGCAGATTGCGTTCAAAAGATCTTGATGATATATTTTGTCATGGTAGAGCCATGCTGCAGCTTTCATAAGATTGTACGTAGGTACAGGGGGACTCAACCGGGAGAAGACTACGCTCTCATAGAATATCAGCGTAAAATAGTAGCTTAATATTGCTGTGCTTCGTATGACGATTGTAGAGCAGCTGAGACCCTTTTTACTGGATAATAAGCATTTCATCTTAGTCTTCAGGGGTGGCAAAGTCTCTGGTTTTGATTATTAATTAAGGAAAAATATAGATGTCCATGGGCCACAGCGTCAACTTACTTTCAGGTAGACTGTGCGCTTATTTGTCACGCTATTTCCTAAAAAATGTAAGTTTATCATATTAATCTCGCTTGTGAGTATACTTTCCGATCTACTTCGTCTCGAATATCCGAATATTCATTCTAAAAGAATAAGGCAATCACTAACTAAGCTTCTGAATTCAGATAAATTCTAATTTTATATAAGGAAGTTAAATACAAACGGGAACGTAACGAGAACGTAGGGTGGGGGAATATTATTTCTTTCCTGTTCACATAGCTCACGTTTCTGGGATCTCCTGTTTTGAATACATTAATGTTAGACGATCAAAACATATTTATCGAGAATAAAGTAAATTTGGCGCACTCGTAGATTTTCTTAAACATGTGGTGACGTAAAAAATACATACATCCATTACGGCCTATAAAGTTCACTGCTGAACATAATCTGACCTAATATATTGCCTGATAGGAAGGGTACTCGTATCAAAATGCACATGCTTTTTATACCTGAGCACTGGGATGGAATGCCTAGTCTCCAGTAGAAAAGTTTTATGGTTCTCTTCACTCAACATATGAAACACAGTCTACGAAAAACAGGTATTCTGTGAAAACGTGGTCCTTTCACAGTCGAGCTGTCCCATTCGTGCTACAACCATAATAAAACTGCAGCATGGCTAGAGAATGTCGAAAATATGAGATTTAACGTTTCGTTTGTTAAAAATAATTTTTTAGTCCTCACGTTTCAAAATTAATTTCCTCTGACCAGAGAAGATATGGTTACAAACTACTCCGCAGGTATCCTCTTTAATCTTTAAAAGATAAATACGATAGTAAGTGCCGTATAAAAAATATAGAATCATAGGTAACAAAAATGAAATCTGTTTTATAATAAAATATTCATAATTTTGGAGAACATCAATAAAAAGCAAAGCCGGGTAGACCAGTTCATTCAAGTGCCACCTGTTTGCAAGTAGGATGTAGGAGGCACAGTATGTACGGAGTATATCTTGTAAGAGGCATATGTTATATATTTATTATACTAATAAATAAACTGCACATATTACTGTAATATCTTTATTCCAAAATATTTATTAAATATGCCGAAGTTTCTTCATCATTCATAAACATAGCTAAACAGCTAATTTTATTTTTTATTTATTATAGAACATGGAGAAACGAGCACACTGTCTACATGACGGTAAGTGGATGCTGTGGTCCATATATATCTATATATATCCTCGATTTAAGATTCAATATGCAGATGCGTTGTCACCCCTGAGGGCTAAGATATAATGCTTCGTTTCCAGTCAAAAGTAAAATGGGTTTCCAGTTTCCTACACTCACCTTACGAAACACAGCAGCGTTATGCTTCTATTTTCGCTGGTATTCTGTGGTTCTATCCAGTCGAGCCAACCTATTCATGCTACAACCGTAATATAGCTGCAGCGTGACATTACTACGTATTATAGATTATTTATATATCCTATTTACGTATTAATTTTTTTGAATTCCTTAACAAGTAAATAGCAAAAAAGGGTGAACTTAATGCCCGTGGGTGTCGTAATCGGCTAGAGCGAGGAGGGTAACTAAACAGAATATAGGTAGCATCATCTTCCTGTGAACAACCAAACATTATATAAATGTAATATAAATAAAAAAAACTTTGGTTGCCAACCAGCCTGCCAAGAGTGGCAACTATGGCAAAATCCACCATATTACGCAATCTATTAGGGTAGAAAATGTTCAGCAGTGAACTGTATCTACGAGCCACAGAATCCACTTACCAACAGGTGAGCTCTGTGCTCGATTCCATTCAAATTTAAAAATTAACAACAAAATTATTTACCACATTCACGCGAATACTACACATTAAATGAAACAAATTTTACAGATTTTATCGCATTTAAAATTATCTTTTTAATCTTCGATAATTCGGGTGCTTTAGAGCACCCATAGTGACGTAGTAGACGCTATGGGTAAGAGTTGTTTGACGTGCCGATGTCATAGTCCGTCTTCTTTCACGTTTTGAATATTAATTTTTGGTTCGATCTACGCAGAACAAGCTTACAGTATCTTGAAGTTAATATGTGATACCACTGCAGGTATATTTGGGTTTGAATTTAACTTTATAAATTAAAGGATCCCAAGCAGATGGCAGCACCCACCCATCTTCGCTATCGAAATATAAGGATGTTTTTTTAATTTCATTAGCACTGCAAATCATCCTTGGTCGGTGTTTTTTGGTAAGGATTTATCGTCTATTAAATCTGATGTAATAGAATACACGAGCTATTATTCTACGGTGTGTGATCAGACGATTTGTGAGTTGTGAAAGAAGCTTTGCAACGCATGCCGGGCAGATCTGGTCGTAAGCAACTATGATATCGCAGCGGGAACGATCTTGAACATGTTCACAGACTGCAGATTGCCCGGAAAAAGTCGGTGCTTCGTATCAGTTATATGTTCATTTACGCGGATTTTTATAGATCGTTTTGTTTATCCTATGTACGAGAGACCACATCATAACCAAGCTTGTACACTCCAGCATCTTGTAGAGGGATATTACACTTGACGAATGGTAAAACTTAACTAATATTTATTTGTGGTTTGTAGTAAGTTTTAATGGAAGCTCACTTCAAAATATAGCCACTTTATTTGTGACTACTCTCACGTATGGTAGTACAGCAGACACACCCTTGAATGTAGCCAGCTATACTCGTTGACTGTGACGTAGGTGGAGACCTAAAGCCAGTGTTGCAATACTCGCTTAACATGCTAAATCTGAAAGGCGATATGTTTTCTGTCACAGAAAAAAAAATGTTATATTTAATTAACGACAAAGCTTAAATTTTTCTCTGTAAAATGAAATCAAGTACACTTTAATTCTAGTCACGTATTTACAATCTTACATCCGAGGGATCCGGTTCACTGAACTAAAATTTGGCTTGAAACCACAGCGCAGCACGCTACACATAGAATTGGACGTGGAACACGGAATCACGTAAGATTTTCCTACGGGAATTTCCTCCATACTGTACTGGAATCACTCCGGAAACTTTGAATCAATATACCGTCGTTGCAAATTATGTTCAATATTTCGTTATTTTTGAAGTCAAAAGACTTTATCGATCTTTAGTGGCATGATCTTAAATTTGGACACGAAATCGTTAACAGAAACTTCTAGAAATTATTACATTTAGTGTTGGGTCGTAGCAGCAATAATAATATTTCCGACCTCTACGTGGACGAAGCTGGGGGTGATAGCTAATCTATTATAAAGGTAAACATTTGTGGTGGTTAATTTTTTACTTATTTGCACTTTACTATCTTAATCTTTACAATAAAGGCTTATCAAGGCTGCACTTAATACCTTAATACATAGGGTGACCTACCAATCGATGAAGTGACGACCTGATAAAACAATTTATACGTGGAAGATCCATATTATAGTTGTAGCACGAATTGGTTGGCTCGACCGGGGAAGGACCACCCTCTAACAAAATACCAGCGTTCGTATGGAGAATACAGAGAGCCAGAGACCCTTTTTACACACCTACATTTTGATTCTTAATCGAAGATAGATATACTCGTAGAAGTCTTGTGGCCTCCGATTGTCAAATTGTATTTGATGAATATATATATATATATATATATATATATATATATCCATATGGCTATGAGAAAGGCCTATGTTCAGCAGTGAACTCTTGATAAGCTGAAATAATGACGAAGAAAGTGATATGTAGCCCCAGGTGTCCTTTGCCGCATAGTAATCGGTTAGGACAGGTCTTACTTATTTTTTTTTTTTTTTTTTTTTGCGCCCGAAGCAATTAAAGGGCTACCCTGTACGTAGGGAGGCGGAAAATGCATGAAAATGCATTACGCATACCACGATAGCCGGTCTATCGTGGTTATGGGGGGACTCACTGTCCTACCGGAGACCCTAAGTGATACCCCCTAAAAACCGCCTTTAGGGACAGGCAACCGGCTGATTAAGCTCTATTGTGCCTTATCATGAGCGACCCTCTTTTGGGAGAAGAGGGCGCAGGCGGCTAAGTGCCGCTGAGGGAGTGCCTACGAAGGCAAATTAATGTCAGATATTACAATAATTTTATTTAATTAGAGTTGGCCTGAGCTGCCAGGAGACAGTTCAGGTCGTTTGAAAGTTTATTAGGCGGGTCCGAGAGAGAGTTTCTCGGCCTGCGGACACGATAGCGAGAGGGGGGTGGGGCTGCATAAGAAGCTGCCTCACGAATTAAGTGGTTTGGGTGCGACTCTGAGGCTTTGAAGAAGTTCTCAGAGAGTTTTTTAAGAAATTGTTGAATTGTTGGGAGCTCTAAGTCCCGATGAAGGTCGGCATTGCGGACGTACCACGGTGCGTTCGCAGCTCGACGACAGAATAGGTTCTGAACTATTTGGAGTTCATTTAAAATGTTAGGGTTTGCGTGAGCAAAGACGGGGCCCGCATAGGACATGACTGGTCGTATACATACCTTATAGAGTGTACGCTTGTTTCGAAGGGACATTTTACTGTGTCGGCCCAACATACTGTTGAGCCTACTCAGATAAAAACGTGCGTGACGGGTTACTCTTTTGACGTGGGGCTTGAAAGTGAGCCCTGTGGTTCTTAACTCTTTCTACCGTCACAGTGATTGCTCTGCTTTGTTCCGGTTGAAATACTTAGTGGTCAGCGGTGAAATTGCATCTATAGCCTTCTTTGTTTAAAGATATCGGGAAGACGGTGACACTTTTATTAGAATAAGGGTGGCAAAGAAGCACACAATCTACCTAATGGCAGGTTGATGCTGTAACCCATAGTATTCACATTTATGCAAATTAAGAATCAAAATTAAGATGCGGTGCCACCTATAAGGACATTAGAATGTCCCGTTACCAGTAAAAAGGTCTCAGGTTCTCTATATTCACCACACGAAACAGCAGCATTAAGTTGCTATTTCACTCTAGTGTTCTGTGCGGGCGTGTGCCTTTCCAGTTTTAGCCGACTCATTGTTGCTACTACTATAATATAGCTGCAGCCTGTCTCGTTGGTCTAGTGGTTGTAGTAGTGCGCCTGCTGATCATGAGGTCCTGGGTTCGAATCCCGGGTCGGGCCAAAAAATCAATTATTTAACTTTTCCGTCCAGAAACTCTCAGTAGCTGTCCGGATTCAGGAAGTTCGCAATATCTGGCCTGATCCTTCTCCGGTTGTGTCGGTTTACCGGCCAATCGGATTATGAGAAAGAGAGAATAGAGAGTGCACCTGTGTTTATGTATTATATTTATACACTTGGGCACTATAACACTGTCCTGCGTCGATGGCTGGGCTCCGTTGAGACTGGCCGCCGAGACAGAAGTTCAGTCTGGAGGACATTATCATTGTAGCTGCAGCGGGGCGCCACCAATAGTAATACGAGTTTATTTTTCACTTAGTTTTTATAAATAAAATAAAATAAAATAAAATAAAATAATACGGCGTTCAACCAACGTTTCTACTATACTTATGTTTCTACGAACACAATATGTATCTAACTTAAAACTGTTCTCAACTCTTTTGAACGTCCCCTTTATTTAATTTTAAAGGAGCGCAAACACGTACCGCGTCCCTCACTCGCGCTCCAGCTCAGGGTGTTTTAATTCAATCTCTAAAGCAATCAACTCTCCTGGATGTAGACGTTGTACTGATGTTTAAAACATTGAGATGTTCTATACTCTCATTTAAAACGGATCCTAAATTGAATTAATTGAAGAGCTCTGTATGTGTTTTATAAAATCTAAGCCACAGCAAATCCTATACCTTTAAACGAGCAATTCTTGTATATATATAATCGGAATATCGGAAATGGCTCCAAAGATTTTCAAAATTTGTGTCCAGGGAGTTTCGGGGGCAATAAATCAATCTAGCTAGGATTTATTTTTATAAAATGTCTTTTTGTCCGTGTTTTCAGACAATGAAAAACTGCTACAAGATATGAAGGTAAATTTTAACATTAAGTTAATGATCGTAATAGCTCAAGTGGATATCGAGTGGTCGCGAAATCGTAATGCCTTGGTTCGCGTCTTGTCTTCGGTCCAATTTTTTTTCCTTTTTTTCAAGTTCCCGTCTTTTGTGAGAAAATCTATTATTTAGAGCCCTTTTTTTGTATTTTTTAAAAATACGAAAATTTTAATCAAACAAATTACACTCATGATTTTTTATTCAAATAACCAGTTTAGTTTTATCTATTATGTCAATAAGATAAAAAAATATTATTCATCAGTATGTAATTTGTATCTAAATGTAATTTAAAAAAACTGAGCAAAGCTCGGTCATCCCGGTACTTTCGATTTAAATAACGAACTTACTGACGTTATTAGTGTATTATACAATGTGTCCGGTTTCCGATGTCCGATACTTTAAGGGGTTAAAATACAATTAATTTTATCGACAAATCAGGGATCAATGATTTTTTTTTCGCCATCAATAAAAAATGGCAGCACTTTAAAAAATTGTTGGCGAAGCATAGATGCTTGTATTAATTTAACAATATCTACCCAAGTAGAAGACTTTCAAAAACAAAATTGGTCTCAAATGTTAATTAATAGTGTAGACAATAAATCTAGATTCAAAATATTATTTTTTAATTTTTCAGTATTAGTAAAAAACATTTTTGAAAAAATAAATTAGACAACAAATTGATGTTGTTTTTCAGATTCTTAGCTTTAAAAAAAAACCATCGTGTTAACCAATTTTTTTTACTTGTTTTTATTATAATACAGGATATTTGCTATAAATACACATTTAAATCTTAACTCTGAGTTAGATAGTTTAGGAGCTATGACAGTGTAAACATACTTACTTGAAAACGCGGATACACTAGCAAATGAAATAAAACAAAATAGTTTATATCAATTGCATTTAATTTGGCAAAATAATTACAAAAACTGCTCAAAGTGACCTCCTTGTCTCTGCAGACATGCTGTTGCTCTTAGTGCAACGTGTTGCGTAGAGCGCTGGATCATTGCCTTGTCTTCTCGCAATTCGTTTGCTGCTTGAATTATTTTTTCTGCTAACTCCTCTCGTGTATTTGGCACATTTACATACACTCTTCGTTTGAGTGTGCCCCACAAAAAAAAATCGAGAGGTGTTAAATCCGGCGACCGCGGTGGCCAAGCAATTGTTCCTCCGCGTCCGATCCACGACGAATAGTGTGCATTTAAATGATTCCGCACAAGAAGCGCGAAGTGTGCCGGAGCACCATCCAATTGCAGAATCATTCTGGCCCTGTAGGCCAATGGTAAGTCCAATAAAGCATCCAAAAAATTCGTTTCCAGGAAATTTAGGAATCTTGGGCTATTCATTGTCTCCGGTAAAATGATTGGTCCAATTAGAATGTCGTCAATCATTCCGGCCCAAACGTTGACAGAAAATTTATGTTGAAAAGAACTTGGGCGGATCGCGTGTGGATTTTCTTGAAGCCACAGGTGTTCGTTACGGTAGTTCGTATACCCTGATCGCGTGAAGTAGCTTCGTCTGTCCACATAATTCTTTTTTAAAAAGTTTGGATCATATCGCGTTTCTCTCAATATCCACGAACAAAATATTGCTCTTCTTACATAATCCGGTTCCAGCATTTCTTGCACCCTTCGAAAATGGTAAGGATGTTGTTGAGTATAATATTATGTATCCGTAGAAAATAAACAGTATTGTTGTTCCGCCATTACACGCTAGATGCCGCTCACCTAATAAAACACACACTATTGAGTTGCTGTACTAGAAATGACATAGCGTTGAGACTTTGAAATAAATGTATGTACCACTGGATACGTTGTTTACTTTGGTTACCATAGTGACAGCAAATATCAGTAACAGTCCTTCGGACTCTCCCCACTAGAGGGAAGGAACCTTGCTGCGAATCAGCGCAGTCGAAAAGTACATCATCGTGTGGTGTACATTGGTCCTTCGTACGGGAGTGCGGCAAGAAGTGGTGCATCATCAGCAGGGAGGGAACCCTGTTGCCCCCTTCGTATCCTTGGCAGTGGATCGCTGTATCGGGACGAGCCTAGCCCCCCCTCCACGGGTGCCGTGCAAGACTCGCCAGCGAGTGACGGGCAGTGCGGGGTGCGGACGAGCCAAGGAGCAAGGGAGGAGGAGCGGTGACATCAGCGGCGCCAGCGACGCGTGGCTGTGTAAGGACATCGGGCGGTGAAATTGTGAGTCTGTTCCAATTTAAACTTTATAAACACGGAGTGAAATATTGTAAGTGATTTGCCAATTTGAACTCTAAATATTTGTAAAAAATAACTTTAAAATTTCGAGTAGTGTTTACTTAAAATATTTATATGACGTTGTAAAATTTTTAATATAATATTGGTTGTTACGGGGAATCCATGCCGGATTTCACCTAGAATTAAAGTGATAAAAAAGACTTGTAAAAATTTTAACATCTACTCAGTGGACTTAGAATAATTGTATACTCGCAACATATTGGGACTTGTAAAATTTTAAGTTCAATTAAGGGGACTTAGAAAATTTTACTTTGTTGAACTTGTAAAAATTTTCGTTGTTGATATCCGATTTAAATTCGAGTTATAATCTTTTCTGTTAACATGGAAGGCCTTTTAAAATTCCAAGACGATATTTCAGATAGAATTTCTAAGGCTAGAAAGAATTTAAAGAAGTCGCCTAAAGAGCGACTAAACCCGTCTTACGTACAAATTAGATTAACTAATTTGGATGAATTATGGCAACAATTTAACAAGACTTATGAAACACTTGTTAGGGAATCGGAATCTAAAGAATTTAGGAGTAGTCAGTACTATGTCAAAAATGTATATGACAGTACAGAAGAATGTTTAATTGATTATAAGGCTGAATTGTTATCTTTGCTTCATAGTTTCAAACCGGAAGGTAGTTGCGAGAATACAGAAGGAAAAACAAGTTCGTCACAAGTTAAATTACCAAAAATTATTATACCTACATTTTCGGGAAACTATTACAGTGGGTTACGTTCCGAGATTTGTTTACTTCGTTGGTGCATAACTGTCAATCATTAGATAACGTACAAAAAATGCACTACCTTAAGGGTTATTTAACTGGTGAAGCGGAACAGTTACTTAGGCAAATTCCGATATCGTCTGAAAACTACCAAACAGCTTGGGAAACAATTAAGTCACGTTATGATAATAAGAAATTTCTCACCAAAAATATTTTGCAAAGACTATTTAATTTACGTAATGCTACTGGCGAATCGGCTCAATATTTAAAATGTTTGATAGACACACCTTGTGATTGTTTAAATGGTTTAAGTAACTTAGGTGTAAATGTATCTAACTGGGATGTGATGCTAATATATATGTTATCGTTAAAACTTGATCAAGAGTCAAGACGCCAATGGGAGTTCTTTAGTAGCAATAATAGTTCTTCTGATGTTTTGCCAACCTTTGAGGAATTTAAAAAGTTTTTAACGGATAGGGCTCGAGCTTTAGAAGCTTTAGAGGCAAATAAACCAAATGTGTCAAAACAGCAAGTTAGACCTAAAACGTTACATGTTGTTAATTTTAAGTGCCCTTATTGTTCTGAAGACCATAAGCTAAGTTCATGTAAGAAATTTATAAGTAAGGATAGTGAATCACGACGTGATTTTGTCCGGGACAATCATTTATGTTTTAATTGTTTTAGTAGTACTCATTTGGCAAGGTACTGTAAAAATTATATCCAATGTCGTAAATGTAAAAAGCGTCATCACACTTTATTACATCCAGTAAATAGTAAGCCCACGAACACTGACGCCAATAATCAGGAACCAAGTAGCTCAGAAACCGGACAGTCCGGGGCGACCAGTGTGCAAGGTCAGGTTATGACGTGTTTCTCAACCGGTAGATCATACGAGCAAGTTTTGTTGGCTACTGCTTTAGTGCAAGCTAAGGCACAAAATGGCAGGAATTATACATTGCGAGCTTTGTTGGATCGAGGTTCGCAAGCGTCTTTCGTAACGGAAGCCACGGTGCAGTATTTGAACCTTAAAAAGTTTCCGATAAAGGGTAATATTATGGGAATAGGTGGAAACAATAAGGCAGTTTCCAGGGCAATGGTTACGTTGGAGATTCGTTCGAGAGTTGATCCAGATTTCGTGATTTTGGTGAAGGCTTATGTGCTAAACCTTATCACGGCACTCTTACCTAGTAAGGAGATGCCACCGATGGAATGGCTGGATCTCGATGAAATAGAATTAGCAGACCCAGGATACAATATACCTAACAGAATAGACCTTCTGTTGGGAGCGGAAGTTTACACCCAAGTATTACGGGACGGAATAAAAAGGAGTCCTAATGGATTAACAGTAGCCCAGTTTACGGCTTTGGGCTGGGTGCTGTCTGGTGGTATTACCAATGCAAAAATACCAAGGTCAAACATAGTAACGTTCCACTCACGCATTGATGATGATGCGTTACTCAGAAGATTTTGGGAACTGGAGTCGGATACAGAACCCACTAAACCGTTGTTAACAGAGGAGGAAATTCAGTGTGAGGATTATTATAATAAGACTACTTACCGAGATGTCGATGGCAGGTTTGTAGTTCGCTTACCTTTCAAACCCAAGGATCCAAGTTACAAGCATGACACGTGCAGGGAAATAGCTGAAAAAAAGGTTAAATTCATTAGAAGCAAAGTTAAACAGAAATACGGAACTAAAGAATAAATATAAGGAAGTAATGAACGAATACTTGGAGTTGCAACACATGGAGAGAGTGTCAGACCCACAAAAATACCTAGAGACGGCGCTCTGCTTACCTCATCACGCGGTAGTTCGTAGCGATAAAGATACTATGAAAGTAAGAGTGGTATTCGACGCGTCCTGTAAAGGAAGGTATGGAGTTTCGCTCAATAATAATTTGTTAAAGGGACCAACGTTACAAGCCGATTTAAGACACATTATACTGCGTTGGAGACTATCACCTATCTGTTTAGCAGCGGATATCATAAAAATGTATCGGCAGGTCAAAGTGAACTTAGCAGATGTTGACAGTCAAAGATTGTTTTGGCGGGATGATCCATCTTCGGAATTAGTTGATTACCGCCTTCTAAGAGTCACATTTGGTACTGCGTGTGCCCCATTTCTGGCCGTTAGGTCATTGCAACAGGCTGCTCGGGATGTGACGGATGGTACCAAGCAATATGCTTGTCAAAAAATACTAAATGACTTCTACATGGACGATCTAATGACGGGATGTGAAAATGTTGCGGATGGAGTCAAAATATATAAGGACATCAGTGACATATTAAAGGGAGCTGGGTTTGAAATGCAAAAATGGACCAGTAATAATAATGAACTTCTTCAGGAAATTGAGAAACTAGAAGGAAAAGGAAAAAAAGAAAAGGATAATGGATTACATTTAAAAATGAATGAAGTGACGAAGGTACTGGGTCTTACCTGGAAACGTAGCACAGACACTTTTCAGTACGTCGTTGCTTAACCGGAACTTGTGGAACCTGTAACAAAAAGGAACATTATTTCGGATATCTGTCGTCTATATGATCCGCTAGGTTGGGTAGCACCTAGTGTAGTCTTAGCGAAGATAATAATACAAAAGCTGTGGCTTACAGGAATAGACTGGGATCAAGAAGTGCCAGAGCAATTAAAATTGGAATGGAATAACTACAGGAATAATCTTGAACACTTATCTGATTTTAATCTTCCTAGATGGTTGCGTTCGAAGTCAAGCGATGCCCAACTTCAACTTCATGGATTTTGTGATGCCTCTCAAGCTGCCTACGGAGCTGTAGTGTATCTTCGTGTGGTCGATTCCACAGGCAACGTTAAGGTTTCACTTCTTGCAGCAAAAACTAAGGTAGCACCTGTCAAGCAAGCATCTATTCCTAGATTGGAGTTGTGCGGAGCTCTACTTTTAACCAAATTAATGGCGGTAATCGGACAAGCACTGAACGTTGACAAATCAAACTGGCATAATTGGACTGACTCTACCGTTGTTCTTGCGTGGCTAAGTGATCACCCGAGTCGCTGGAAGGTTTTCGTAGCAAACCAAGTTTCTGAAATCTTATCAGTGATTGATTCAAGCCAATGGTGTCACGTGCGATCTGATCAAAATCCTACAAATATTCCTTCCCGAGGAATGAGTCCTCTAAACTTGTTAAAGAGCAATCTATGGGTTAATGGCCCCGAATTCCTTCCGCGATAAAGAGGTTTTATACGAAAAAGCAAATATTCGTACAGAATTAGAAGTGCGCGTTCATTGTGCATCACTCCAAGAGCAGCTGTGGGACAATTATTCATCTTTCACCAGACTTCTACGAGTAGTAGCACGCTGTAGGCGGTTCCTAGGGTTAAGACACTCTTGAAGGCAAAAATTCATGAACTACCTAACTGGGGATGAATTGAAAGAAGCGTTAGTATGTGTGATAAAACAGTGTCAAAGGGAACACTTTCAGGAAGAGATAGAGAAGCTACAAAGAGAAGGCAGCGTAAACAAAAGAAGTAAGCTATGGGTACTCACGCCGTACTTGGATAATCGACATATCCTCAGGGTGGGCGGTCGGTTAGGCGAATCTCAGCTATCAAATAACCAGAAACATCCGATCATATTGCCCAAGGATTGTAATCTCACGAAGCTAATTGTCTCAGATACTCACGTGAAAACTCTGCATGGTGGTCCACAACTAATGCTTACAGTTCTGAATGCTACCTACTGGATATTTGGCGTAAAACAATTAGTTAAGGCTTGCGTCCATAGATGTGTAACCTGCGTTAAATCCAAGGCAGTTACAAAAAATCAATTAATGGGCCAATTACCTGCTGTTCGTGTTACTCCAACACGACCATTTAAGTGCAGCGGAGTAGACTATGCTGGACCTATTCAGCTAAGGGTCTCCAAAGGAAGGGGACACCGCTCTTATAAAGGGTATATATGCCTGTTCGTGTGCATGGCAACTAGAGCAATACACCTGGAAGTAGTATCCGACCTTACCAGTGAAGGTTTCTTACAGGCCTTCAAACGATTTGTAGCTCGCAGAGGTCATTGTCAAGAGATATGGAGCGATAACGGGACGAATTTCGTGGGCGCATCTAAGGAACTTGCCCATTTGTTTCGTACAGAAAAATGCAATATGGTGGCAGAAGTAGCCGAATCATTGGCTAACAACGGCACCACGTGGCATTTCATTCCATCTCATGCCCCGCTTTGCTTGTATCACTTAAGACGTGTTATTGGAAATTCGACGCTGACCTTTGAGGAGATGGCGGCAGTCTTGGCGCAAATCGAGGTATAGACATAAACTCCAGGCCATTGTCTAGATTGTGTGACGATAACGAACACGGGAACATATTAACACCGGGCCACTTTTTAATAGGTGAACCTCCGCTAGTAGCTCCGGATCTGAATTTTGAATCCTCAAATATTAGTTCATTGCGTAGATGGCAATATACGCAAAAAATGGTTCAGGACTTTTGGCGAAGGTGGTCGTCTGAATATTTACGACGTTTTTTCCAAAGCGATAAACGTTTCTCCCAAACGACGGAACCTAATTTAGGCGATGTTGTCATCGTTAAGGAAGACCATCTACCACCTTGTCGGTGGATGTATGGCAGAGTAGTCGCGAAACATCCGGGTCCGGACAAAATTACTCGCGTAGTCTCCATAAGGACAAAAAATACTGTTGTTAAGCGACCGACAAACAAAATTTGTATATCACCAGTAACTAAATAATGTTTTAATGTAAGTTTTATCGATTTGTTAATAAGCATTAGTTTATTTTGTATTTTGAAACTTGTACATGGTGTAGAACAATGTTGTTCTAGGTGGGCGGTATGTTGAGTATAATATTATGTAGCCGTAGAAAATAAACAGTATTGTTGTTCCGCCATTACACGCTAGATGCTGCTCACCTAATAAAACACACACTATTGAGTTGCTGTACTAGAAATGACATAGCGTTGAGACTTTGAAATAAATGTATGTACCACTGGATACGTTGTTTACTTTGGTTACCATAGTGACAGCAAATATCAGTAACAGTCCTTTGGACTCTCCCCACTAGAGGGAAGGAACCTTGCCGCGAATCAGCGCAGTCGAAAAGTACATCATCGTGTGGTGTACCTTATTGATTGTAGATGTAATCCTTCTCTTTTTAAAATTTTCCACACCGACCATTTTGATATATTGAGACGATTAGCTATGCGTCTAATGCTCAGGCTAGGGTCTTGAGTAATCATTTGCAATATTTGATGTTCATCTTGGAGCGACAAAACACGAGTACGTTCGTTACCGAGCCTTCTTATTCCATTTTCCGCAAGTCTCAAATGAATTCTCACGAAAGTGCGAGCATTCGGCGTACGTCTGTTAGGAAATCTGCGTGCATACTTTACAACAGCTCTATTTGCACTCCCGTTACACAATCCATACACGAAATGGATGTCAGCGATATGCTGGCTTGAGCAATCGTTCATTCTAAAAAACAAAAAGTAACAGTTCAACAACAAAACAAAAACGTAACAAAGTCTAACAACAAACAATAATTATGTACAGTAAGTAGATTTACTTAAAACCAGGAATGTTATTACAACGCAGAGCGAGGGACGACTGCTCGACGGCACAAGCGCACACTGCACCCTTTTTACCTGGAGACAGCCGTTATTCTGTCTCGCTCGCACTGTTGTGCACAGCGTTTTTTACCTGCTCACACAAAGGATGCTATTGTGCTTGCTTACGATTCCTTGAATTATTGAAGAATTTTATCTTACTCACTGGAATGTGTGTTTAGTTATCTAATATCGGGGTAGAGGCACTTTGAACAGTTGCATTCAAATTATCATAGCTCCTAAACTATCTAACTCAGAGTTAAGATTTAAATGTGCATTTATAGCAAATATCCTGTATTATAATAAAAACAAGTAAAAAAATTGGTTAACACGATGGTTTTTTTTAAAGCTAAGAATCTGAAAAACAACACCAATTTGTTGTTTAATTTATTTTTTCAAAAATGTTTTTTACTAATACTGAAAAATTAAAAAATAATATTTTGAATCTAGATTTATTGTCTACACTATTAACTAACATTTGAGACCAATTTTGTTTTTGAAAGTCTTCTACTTGGGTAGATATTGTTAAATTAATACAAGCATCTATGCTTCGCCAACAATTTTTTTTAAAGTGCTGCCATTTTTTTATTGATGGCGAAAAAAAAATCATTGATCCCTGATTTGTCGATAAAATTAATTGTATTTTAACCCCTTAAAGTATCGGACATCGGAAACCGGACACCCTGTATAATTGTCTATATAAGGAACAAGCACACTGTTTATCTGATCTAGCCTGATCCGGTTCTATGCACTCACCATACGAAACACAGCAGAAGTGTGTATGTTTACATTATGTGCATGCTCATAATATATTTCTTATCGGTAGTGCGTTCTGTAGTAGATTTTTGTTATTCTATTATCTATCTTATATAACTGTGTACTATAACATAGCCGGGAGAGTACAACCTGCTCATCTATAATATATCTGCCGCTAAATAGCAGAGCTTAAACTTTTGTGTTCCAATCTGAAGGTGTATGTACAATACAATGAAATTTATTTATTTCACATAACAACATACATAACATAAACATCACACCTGTCACCCAGAGGGGTAAGCAGAGACTACAGACTTCCATTTGGCACGATCCTGACACACCTCTCTCCCCTCCTTCACATCCATACACCTACACATACATCCATATTTTCATTTTATTTCCATTTTCCATTATCCATTATTTATTTCAATCATAAAAGACTTTAGATTGAGGCCTACAACAATAACCAAAACCTAAAAATATATAAAAACTATGAACATTACACTACTTAGAGCTTTCTTCTTTGGCGCGTCTCTGTACCTCAGAGGGCAAAAAATAGGGAACGTGGTATATCTCTGTGTTTTTTACAGGAACCTAAAGTATTTAGAATTTAAAATTCGCTAACCTCTTAGAATCTAAATGCAGCTTATTTATTCCACAAAACGCAAGACTTTTCCCCTGATTATATAGATCCAGTGTCTATAATTATAGGTTGTGAAGCATTCTCTCTCAGTCATCAGAGAAGGCAAAGCGTCTTTAGTCGTCTTTATTGTACCATAATGTGAACAATGAGTTTATTCGCCACTCCAATTTTTATAAAAAATACGCGTCCAACGTCAAGCAAGTAGTGTGTTACTGGCGGTATGAGAATATCCTTTGCCCTGTATCATCCCGTGGACGTCGTAGGAGGCGACAGAGAGAAACAGATCTGGAGATGGGCAGCAGCGTCTTCTTAATAACGACTCAAAATAAAAGCTGCGGTTGCTTCCCGCTTGGCAAGTGTGGCAACTGTGGCAACTGTCGCAACTGTGGCAAATATCCCGCCTATGAGGCAATCCATGGGGAGGCCTGTGTTAAGAAGTGGACTTGTGAAGGGCTGTAATCGATAGATAGATAGATAGACATTTAGTAGTGATTATTAAAGTAAGTTTTTGTACAGTAAGTAAATAAACGTATAAAATGAAACGTTAATTACTATTTTAGTACTCGAAAATTATTCAAACTTTAATTAGGGTTTCGGTACCCACTAGCATCAACTATTAATTGGAGTTTAAAATCCGTGAAAAAATCAGAATTTCTGAGGGATATCATATTCTTATCCTGATACCTTGTTTAGAAATTTGAAATAGATGTCGTAATATCAGCGGTAGCGAGTCTTTTCTGGGGTTGTGGTGTTGGTGACGCAGATAGTGTCATAGTTAGCCACACTGGTGACGGACGTAGCGCACGCAGTTGAGGAGGGCGGGAGGTGCTCTTCATACTAGGCAAGGCACATCGTCATTTATTAAGCGGATCTTTACTTGTGAAAATTAACATCTTTAATATAATACATTTGGCAGATTAACGCCTAATACTATCAACAATATTTGGAAGACATGTGAACCCTTAATCTATTGTGTAATGTGCTACTTCATTTTTTTATATTTTTATTAATGTCATAATAGTTATGAATAGCGCATGAGTATTACATCGGGTATGCGTTTGGTAGGGAGAGTGGACAGTTGTTGAATAAAACTATTATTTACGGATTTTATCGCGTTTAATTACTTTAATTTATTTTTATTATTATCCCGACGTTGGACAGTTGTTGTTGGGCGTGCTCTCGTGGAACCAATAATTCTTGCGCAGTTGATATAATCCGCGGATTATTCAGTAATTACTTAATTAGTACTTTTTATACCTGTGTCAATGATGAAAAAATAAATACTGTCACAAAATCTTATTTCTGCCCTTAGTTTTGGTTTATAGGCATTTAGTTTTATTATAAAGACATGTTAAAATTTTAAATTTGTATTTCATATTTACATTCGGTTTCAAAGCTTCTCACCGATTATTGAAATGATTATTTGCTCATAATAAAAAAGTGCTCAAGATTTTACTGCTTGATAAACTTAGAAATGAGGGGATCCGCAGTAGAATGAGAATAACTGATTTAGTCCAACATATTAGTAAGCTGAAGTGGCAATGGGCTGGCTTTATAGTTGGAAGAACCAACAACGAATGGGGAAGAAAGGTGTTTGAATGGTAACCTCGTACCGGTAAGCGAAGTATAGAACGGCCCCAACTAGGTTAAGTGAAGACCTGGTTAGTTGCAGGAAGTAGATGGAAGTGGCTGGCGCAGACATGCTTTGTGGTGCGGCTTTTCCTAGGGGAGGCCTGTGTTCAGCGGTAGACTTGTGATAGATTGATGGACATCAAGTAGTGATTATAAAATAGGTTTTTGTTTTGTTGAAACACACAATATGACATATTATATGATAAATAATATAAATAGCCACTCTAAGGTAACAAAGAGTACGCGAGCATGAACGTGTGGGGAATTCAAGTGTCGGTCAAGTGCAATCCCGAGAGCGAACTTCTCGTGAAAATAAACGATA
Organism: Parnassius apollo; assembly: GCA_907164705.1. Lineage (NCBI taxonomy): Eukaryota > Metazoa > Arthropoda > Insecta > Lepidoptera > Papilionidae > Parnassius > Parnassius apollo. Next base: position 161,770 of record CAJQZP010001448.1, on the reverse strand, counting down.
CTGCCGTGAGGAGGCGGTTACTTGCTCAATAAATTGTCCGGATTGGCTATCTATGTATAACGATAAGTTGAATCTTCTTCAAATCTTGAAATTAATATATCTAATAAAATTTTTATTTCCTTCTTATAGTCAGTGTTAAATACAATAAGTATTTTAAATAGAATAAACAATATTAAATATAAGAAAACTTCAAAACACGTATTGAAGATTCTACAAAGAATTATGCTAATGATCCTGATCAGGATATTAGGATAAAGTTGTTTAATTATTGTATTGTCATAGGTCTTTTTTTTTTTTTTTTTTTTTTTTTTTTTTTTTTTTTTATGATTTCCGCCGGAGGGTACACCCCCACCGACGGGAGTATATTGTCAGATTCCACAGATAAGTTTCGCTTTGTTTTAAATTTTTTTTTTAATATAACTATTACACGTACGGAGCTGGTTGCGCGTTTCTGCGATTTGATACATAACGCGCTTTCCTTCTCCTCATATTACTACAATTCTCAACATTTTTTTAACATATTATACATAGGTGTTGTTCGGTGAAAATAATCGTTTGATTGACATTGACGTTTTGTTATTTATAGACTCGCGCATGCCACGCACCCCGTTAGACTAAAAACGGGATGACAATAAAATGAAAATAATGAAATGAAATTTAAAATAAAAACTAAAAAGCAAAAAAAATTGTCTTAACTTTAAACTAGAGCTGTTATATAATGTCTCTAGTGTAATGAATTGGTACAATGATGACAAACTGGTTAAATAATCCTATAATATAAAACAAAAGTGGAATAGTGTAGTCTTATCACTAAATACGGACAGAGTACAGATAGCATAAAGAGAGAGAGTGAACTTAAAGGAAATAAATACACAGAATAATGTTAAATCTAAACACAAAAATGACGGAATAATTTAGTGACAATGAAATTGACAAAGTAACATATAAAGTATTCTTATGTCTAAACATATACAAATTGTTATTAAGACCGTTAAATTCGAATAAAATAAAATTTAAATGGAATAAACACACAGGATAATCTTAATACTAAACACAATAATAACATTTATATAACAAAATAACATAATAACAATAAAATGAGTGTAAAATAAATCAAGTGTAATCTTAATTCTAGGCACAAAATAACATGGTATAATGACACAGTCAAGTAGAAAATTTAAAGAAGACTGTGAGAAGTCTTTGTTCCATGAGCAACAAAATAAAACAAAATGGTATTCTTAAATTACTATGGACAAAATGATATAAAATAAAACTAGAGGTAATCTTATTCCCAAACATGGCCAAATGCTTTGTTAACGATGGGGTAAAATATTAAGAGTATGAGGGGTAATCTTAGTCCAAAAAAAAATTAAATGACATATGTAATACAATAACTATGAATAATTTTTATTTAAAGATTAGTTTAAGAAAAGGTACTTAATAACTAGTTGTTTCTATTTACATATGTACAACTTTTATTAAAGTTTTTGAGGTTTTTAATGATGCTATTAACAAATTGCATGAAGGAATCCAGAAGGGATTCCTTCTTCATTAAGTTAATCAGGTTAAACGGAGAGGTTCTTAAGTTTTCACACCTCATCACATGACTAAGTCTTTGTACTAAAAATGCAGGGCAATGCTCTATAAGATGCTCCAGCGTCTGTGGGGTGTAATTGTTGCATGGGCAATAATTATTATCGGTTATTTTAAAACGGCATAAATAATATTTGTGGAAACCGTGGTTGGTGAGCACCTGGGTGAGGTAAAAACTTGGTTTGGTGAGGGTGCGTAGCCTCTCGATATCCTCCAGTGTCGGAAGCAGTCGTTTGGTATGTTGGCCCTGTTCTGCGCTATAATACCTAGCTTGCCAGGTTGCACGGTTTTGAGTTCTGATGATTTGTTTAAGGTACGAAATGGGATAGGCCGAGTAATCAGGCCGTCTGTGTAACTTTGAGCCGGCATTCGCAGCAATGTCTGCTGCCTCATTACCAGCTATGCCTGAGTGACCCTTGACCCATCCCAACTCTATGATGCCTATTTTACTGTGTTCATGAATAATTTGGTGTATTTGTGTGATAATGGGGTGTGTGTTGCTTCTGTTCTGTATGGCATGTATGGATGAGAGTGAGTCAGTGTAAATGATTGTGTGCGCATATTTGTGTTCTCTGATCCACCTGCATGCCTGTAAAATGGCAAACAGCTCGGCTTGGAACACTGTGCATGTGTAATGCAGTTTAAATTTTTTGGTGAAGGCTATTTCATCAAGATTTGTTGGAAGATATCCAACAAATGCGGCCCCCACTGCACCATCCTCCTGTTTACTTCCATCCGTAAATATACAGTGTGTGGTCTGTCCATGTAGAGGTTGAATTGATAGGTAATTTGTATAGGTTCTGTTCGTTAGGGAGATACGTTGGGCGGGATGAAGTAGCTCGGAGACGGGGGTGGGTTTTCTAAGGGGAATATCGCTGGGGATGTGGTCAGAGATACCCCGGAGCCGAGCCCTTTCCACAGCGCAGACTTCTCGGACTTTCAGGTCAGAGGTACGAATTGGGCTAACGCTAGTGCAGCGGCTGTGGAGACCGTACGGAATCCCCTATTAGCCTTGATGGCAAACCCGCGCTGCATGCTCTCGAGTGCCCTCCTGATGCACCTTTTCTGGGCGACGTGACCCCAAATTCCCGCAGCGTAGGTGATCGTTGGCACGATGACCTGCTGGTAGATGGTGCTGATGTTTTCAGGATGGGCTCCCCAGGTGGGTCTCGAGTACATGCAGAGCGTGTTGAAGATCCGCACGGCCCTGTTAACTACGTGTTTCACATGTTTACCGAAATTCAATTTCTCATCGAGGATTACTCCTAAAAGTTTCACCTCTGGAACAAAACAAAGTCGGTGTCCGTCGATGTTAATGCTGGCTGTCTTAGCCTTAGGAGTGAAGGCAATGAGCTTAGTCTTGGTAGGGCCGAATGCCAACTTGACGCTTCTTCCCCACTCGATTATGTGATGGAGAGCCAAGTTGGCAGCGCTTTCAGTTTGCCCGCACTCGCGGCCGTAACAACCAGCAGGACGTCGTCCGCAAAGGCCTGTATGTGGCAACCCGCTGGAAGCTTGGTGTCGAGTAATTCGTCTAATATTATGTTCCAGAGAACAGGGCCGCACGTGGAGCCTTGGATGCAGCCCTTAGACATCGTCTTGGTGACCCGCCCCCTGCAAAGTCGAGAATGACCTCCCGATCGCGGACATAATCCTGAATGAGTCCAAAGATGTTATTAGGACATTGGATATGCCGCAATCGGTGGAAAAGTGCCGGCCACCAAGCGTTATCAGGGCTGCTTTTATATCTAGAGATATAGCGATACTTAGTTGCTTATTACTTTTCGCTTGTCTTATTATATCGAGCGCAGTGTTTATAGCTTCGCACGTGTTGGTCTGTTCCCGGAAACCGAACTGAAATTTGTTTAACAGATTATTTCGTTGTGCATGGTATGTGACTCTTCTAATGAACAGTTTTTCCAGCAGCTTGCCGAACACAGGTACCAGGCCAATAGGACGAAATGACTCTAATGCGCTGTAGTCAGACTTACCCGGCTTCGGGATAATTTTGACAAAAGCGGTTTTCCACTGGTTAGGGAAGTGTTGGAGTGCAAGACAGCGGTTAAGTATGTCAGTCAAGAGTCTAGGATAGTCTGTCGCAAACTGTAAACATATGTCTGATGTTAAGTTGTCGAGTCCGGGAGCCTTTTTGGGATTCATTTGTCTTAAACACTCCAACACCTCCTCCTGAGTGAAGGGAGGGTCGTAATGGGACTGAGGAGAGTTGGTCATGTCAGATCTTAATTCGTGATGTCGTGGTAAGGTGTCGGGTGAGTCACCCGGGTAAAAATGGTCCAAAAGTGCCTTAGCAGTCTCCTGGCTATCGGTGGTGTAAGTACCGTCTCTGTTGAGGGTAACTGGTGGGCGCCTAGGGGTGGCAGTTTTGAGTAGCCTATTTGTGAGTGACCAGACATTTTCCTTGGTTTGCAACTCGCAGAACTCACGAAAATGCCTGGTCGACTCATCACGCATTTTGCTAGCGTAAAGTTCCTTTATAGATTTGCGTGCCTCCAAAATCTGGTCCAAAGGCAAACCTTGGCGTTTAGCAGCATGAAGCTGGTGGTGCAAATCCACCACTTCCCCGCTTGATGGTCTCCAATTCCTCCGTCCACCAAGGAGCCTTCGGCTTTGTTCCCCGGCCTTTAACATGCATGCTTGCCCGGCATGCAGAGTGGATCACATTAGTGAGCTCGGAGATGACCTGATCCAGATCATCAACGTTCAAGATAGAAATGTTCTGTTCAAGTATGTTTGTGAGTGTCATGTGAGTGTGCAGTTTGTCCTTAAAAATAGGCCAACAGGCTTTGTTTGATTTGTATAAAAAAGTGGAATTCTGGTGAGTGTGTGTTGTGTCGGTTGTGTTGAAATCAATGCAGTAGTCTATAGCATTATGCTGGGAAGTTGGGCAGATATTCAAATTAACACGCCATTCCGAGATGTAATCAATGATGGAGCCAGAAACAAATGTGAGATCGATTATTGAAGAGCGATCTCGCCCGTGGGTGACCGTTTCAAACGTGGGTACGTTGCCAACGTTACATACATACATATCATTGCTTTGTATAATATCTATGATTTCGTTACCCCGTAAGTTAGTTTTCCCGCTTCCCCAAGTTGGGTGCCACCCATTGAGATCACCCCCCACTATCTTGTGAACATCACCTGTGTCTTTAAGAAAGACATCTAATTTATCGAGCGTTGCTAGCTCGTCCCTGCCTGGTTCCACATATATAGATGCAATATAAATATTGCGATTTCCAGTAGTAAGTTTGATAACGCAGAAGTTGGATGTTGAAAACTGAGATAATCCCAAGATGGACCCGCATCCTGGTTTTGCCAGGATGCAAGCCTTAATCCTGCTGCCCGTGAAGAACTGGTATGTGTCGATTCCAATCACTGATTTAACCTGATCTCCAGAGCCAACGTATGGCTCGGAGATGAGGGCGATGTCATAATCACCTGCCATGAACGAGAGAAGAATCTCGTGTTGCGCATTCTTGGATCGGTCGATGTTACACTGTAAAATTTTTAATTTACGGTGTATATCCATAATCAACACGGTTATTAATCTTCTCCCTCATGGCTCGCAATCGTGGGCAGGTGTTTGAGTTGGCCGTGTGTTTGGTATCCATTTTTGTATTGAAGCGCGTGTTATGAGTGTGGCAGTTGTAGCATTTGACGCTGTTGGGCTTATCTTTATTGGGACATTTGCCCACATCATGCTCCGTGCTCGCACAATGTGAGCAGAGATTTTGGTCCGCAGTGCACCTTAATTTAGTATGACCGAACTGCAGGCACTTGTGGCACTGTAGGAACGGCGAGAAGCTAGCTACGTGGACTCGCTGATATTCGACACTGATTCGACCCATGTCGAGCATTTTATTGTATAGTTTGGGTTCTACTAACAATACCGCGTTGTACAAATTGGCGTTTCTGTTTTCACGTTTGAACCTCAACTTGAGGTTCTCACCACCACCATTGTTAATCAGTTCGGTTAATACTGTATTTTGGCGAATGATGGACTGAATTAAGTCATCGGCTGGAACATCCTAAGAGATTCCCTTAAGAATGACCATAGGTCTTAATTTTCGCACTGGTTCAGCTTTAAGCTCACTTTTCCCCTGAAGCCGCGTGAGGGTGTCTTTAAGCTGGGTCTCGTTGTCGAATTCAACCCGCAACTTATTGTTGGAAACTGGCTGAATTCTAGCAGGTGCGTAGTTGGAAGCGCGGTAATTAATGTTCTTTTTGAAGAGTTCAACGGCATCCTGGCGAGATTTCACTTCTACCGTAGCACTAACTATAATCGCTGGTTTGGACACTGAGGGGGGGATGCGGGGGGGCAGTTGGCCCAGTGGGCGCCGAAGCCCCGCGAGCCACTGCAGCTGCCTGTGCATATGTCGGTTTATTGGCCATGACCAGTTTTTTCACGCCTGCGATCTCCTCCCTCACACATGATAGAATTTCCTCCTTCAGCTCGCTGTTGGAGGCTGGTGAGCTATGGATGGACGCGGGGTTGAGGAGACCAAAAATATGCCCAGCTTTGTGAATTTCCTCCGCAGCTAGACTAATTAATCGCTTATTAGCAGCGGTCACGTTCTTGCCTTCATTGACCGCTGTGTTAATGCAGCTGGCGAGCTTATTCAACACATGAAGAAAGGTGTCTAAGTCCTTTGCCTCATCAGCTGAGGCTGGGAGGGAGGAGTTTCTCCCTGCGACGGCGCCATATTCACACAAAACACATAAGTCTTTATAGAAAGTTGGTAACAAAAAAATTATAAATTATTTAAAAAAATGTCTATAAGTGGTTTATGTTTTGGTTTAAAGAGTACTACTGTAAGGTGGTGCCATTTTAATCTCAAAGTTCACACAAAAAATAAAAGTCAGTTTTCAGCCATATTATGTATATATATATCAATCAATAACTTAGTCCTAGGGAGTGGGGAGGGGGGGGTTTCCAAAGGTCCAACAGGGAATATTATATATACCCGCCAAATACGACGTGAATGTTGAACTATGTTAGACCGTTATTTTGAACAGAAAAATTTTACATTTTGAATTTTGAAAAAAGTTTGCAACTTTTTAACTACTAGGCGGAATATTCTGAAATTTTCAGGGTTTATAGTTTATAATATGCACTATTTATTGGCGGAAAAAATGGCGAATTAAAACGGAATTAAAGGTGTATCCCTTCAAGAGATATTAAGCTTAAAAGATTAAAGTACCTTGATGAGATATGATGAAAAGTCTATTTCTGTCAAAACGGTTCAAGTGCGGGAAAATCTGTTTATATTGGCGAGTTTAGCTAATAATTGTCCTTCATAATCTGACTTCAGAACCAGCCACACGCTTCTGGTTTCCAAGATGGCCCACAACGTGGTTTATGGAAAACTGTTGGAAATTCGGTTTTTCCCGCTCGGAAAATGTTTAGATTTGGTATGCACTCGGAGCTCACATATATCCATCTATTTCACCAATAAACACTATACATCCTACATCAAAAATCGGGCGTAGGCCAGAAAATATTAATTTAAGGTCGCTTTTTTTCACATTACTTTTTTTTACCAAAATCGCTGCTTTATGCGGTTTTCACCATGTTATAAAACGACAAATTCCGCGTTTTTTGATATATAACATGTCATTATTGTACAACTTTTTACCACATTTACGAATTTTAATCGACGGAGCTAAAGCGTTTCGCTACTAACGCGGCGGCGTTCGGCGCGAGACTTTATTGTCATAGGTCCTTAATACAAATGGAAACTTTCAAGTCAATCGGCCGTCTACAAGTTGGTGAAAATTACATTAAACAGATTCCGTTTGTAGGGGATAAGAGCTAAGTGGACTGTATTTAGGGAGAAAACTGAACTATTACTGTGAAGAAAGCTGATTACTGTGACATCTGTCTGACTAAAATTTGATAAACGAAGATTGCTATTTTTAACTACAAGGGGTTGAGTCGAAATTAAAGAGATTTGAAATAAACACTATATTGAACACCATTTACAATGAATTTGCGGCAGTTAATACTGAAACACTATATGAACCTAATAGGGCTCTTGAGGGCTACTTTCTTGCTTGTTTTTCTTGCTTGTTCTGTCTTGAAAGTTGTAGTAACCGTTTTGTAGCCGCGCGTATGACGAAACCTCGCCAGAACCTTTTTTTATTTCAACGGTCGGTGTAACGTAAGCTGAAGTGGCAATGGGCCGGCCATATAGCTAGAAGAACCGACAACCGATGGGGAAGAAAGGTTCTCGAGTGGCAGCCTCGTACCGGTAGGCGTAGTGTAGGGCGACCCCCACTAGACGGAGTGACGACCTGGCCAGATAAGCAGGAAGTTGATGGGTGCAGGTGGCTCAGGACGGTGCTTTGTGGCATTACTTGAGGGAGGCCTTTGTTCAGCAGTGGACTTCTGAAGGGCTGTAATGATGATGATGATGGTATCTAAAATCCTAATATGTTAAGATCTTAGCTAATTATTTTTTAACAATTTTAAAAATATTATTATATGGTTTTATGTGTATTATTTTAATTTGTTTTTATTTAACAAATTTAAGATAGTACTTACTACTAAAATTTATGACAAATATCAACAACTAGCGGAAGTAATGAAACTTAAACCTTTACAATTTAACTACTATTACCTATTGCAAAATAGATAACGGAATAAAATTGAAAGATTTTAAAGTATTAAATACAAAAAGTTTACGTATTAATCAAGGGAAAGGCTGGAAAAGAAATCCAAGTAATTATCACCATATTTTTATAAAGGAGGGGGCAAACGATCTTACGGCTCACCTGATGGTAAATGTCGATTGCCGCCTATAAACGGAAATATCGTTGATGTAAACGATTCCACAGAAATATCCTAGTGAATCAGACCGCCAAGTGTTCAAATATTGTGGATGTTATCGTGAGTTTTATCGCAATCTGCAAGCTACTGATTGTGATTGCTATTTAGTAAGGTATAAATTGTTGAAAAAAGTGCTGATTTACGAGACCACGTTCACAGCGATGACGAAAATCATCGTGAAGAAACCGGCATGTCTGAAAAAGTATAAAAAATATTTCATATATTCATAGGAGTCCTCCAACACACTTTGGATAGTATGATGGACACTTTGCGGTCAAACCTTCTTAAAAATGGACGTAGGCCTGTGTCAAGGATTTGGGCGTGGGATATATAAACGAAGGGCGGTCAATGCATTCTTGGTTTTTATGGGTATGTTACGAAAAATATAAAATTATGAATCTGAAAACTCTGATCCATTTTTATGCCATTGCGTAGACTCCTGTTTACTTTCAGGTTCATTGTGCTGAACCCACGTTCCATCTCATGTAATTACTCGCCTCACCTGTTTTTTATAAATTCATAGCCAAGTATTCTTGACTCCAGCCTACGTCACAGTGAACAAGTGACCGCTCCACTGTGGCCGGATTGCAACACTGGAGCGTATGCCTGCTATACCGCCATTTGTTAGAAGTGTTACTGACAAGTATGGCTACATCTAGAAGCGTGCTTCCATTAAACATATACTTCAAGCCGTCGAAGAAGATTAGTCAGTTTTTAACATCAGTCAAGTGAAATGTCCCTATGCAAGATGCAGGAGTGTACAAGCTTGATTGTGATAGTGCTCTTTCATACATAGGACAAACAAAAAAATCAATAAAAACCCGCAATAAAGAACACATAGCTGATGTGACGAATTGACGCTCCGGGAAGTCTGCAGTCTGTGAACACGTACAGAATCGACCTCGTCACTATTTCAGATTTATATACCACAAGTGCTCGCTAAATATCATCAATTCCTTCTAGGGATGTTTCGCGAAGCTATTGAAAAAAAAAAAAACACTCTAATTTCAATAGAGAAGATGGCTGGGTGCTACCTTCTGCTTAGGAATCTAGTATGATAAATTAAATTAAATTTCAACCCAAGCATACAACTGCAACACTTCAAGATACTATAAGTTTTTATTGCGTAGGTCGGAAAAAAATAATTTGGAGGTAGTCGTGGTTAACTATGACAATGGGCGTCGAACACCTCAGTCCCCCCCCCCCCGTGCTATAAAATATTATAAACATCAGGAATATAAAATAAGTTAACATACGCGATAAAATCCGTTACTTCGTTTATCCCAGAAAACATAGTAATTAGTGATAAATTAGTTGGTTTAAATTAATTGACGTAGTCCTTCTTACAACAGAACGATTGGTAAGCGAAATGACGACACTAGACGTTTCATATCTTTGGCATTGCTGGACTTTGCTGGTACAATTATTTTTAACCCTGGCTTAAATCATCTAATAATAGAATTTCTCATCTGAGAAGAGAGGAACTTGATTTGAAACGTTAGTAAATTTGAAAAAAAAATAGAATAAGTGTAACAAACGAGCACTTATACACGTAGCAGAGTCCATCTGATAGTGAATGGATGCTGCGGCCCATAAACATTTATCCTCGATTGATAATGAAAATGCGTTATATCCCCTGAGGACTAAAATAGAATGCCTTGTTTCCAATAAAAAAGCCACCCGTTCTCTACACTCACCATAAAAAATACAGCAGCATTAAGCTGAGTGAGAGAGAGTGTACCGGCCTAAAATGGGCCGGTACTCTGTAAAGGTGTAGTCTTACCCCGCTCTAATATTTGATAAACGAATTTTTTGTTTATTGCGTTCAGGAAACACATTAAAATATTTTATTTGTATTTTATACCATATGCCATGTATCGGAAGGCAAAAGATTTTTGGCATTACTTGCAGCCACTTTTCACAACACTCAATAGACGAAATTTGTAATGATTGATTCTTTTCCCTACTATTTTTCACACAGCTTGGTTAGCTCCGTTTCGGTTCACTGTTGAGTGGTACCTACTAGAACAGCCTATGAAAGTCTACTGCTGGACATAGACTTCCCCTATTATAGAATGCCTCATAAGAGGGATTTTACCACGTAGTTGCCAAGCTTTGCAGGTGGATTGGCAACTGCGGTTATTTCATATAATTTTGCCTTGTTATCAGGAAGATGCTGCTGTTCATTTCCTTTATTAAGTTCATTTTGTCGCCTCTCACGACACCCACGGAACGATATGGAACGATATCGGATGGTGGATATTCTTACGCCGCCACAACACGGTATTACAGAATGGTACGCCATGATACAATTTACGAATTCGATAATATTTTTTTAATATTTTATATAAACAACGTTACTTCCAACTAGGATTTTCTCGTGTATCGTGGGGGCAGTTTACAAAAAAACATCCAGACCCATATCAATTACTTGTAGACTATACAAATACTTGTTCAGTGCGGAATTCGAACTCGCGGCCCTCAGCGCTGTAACTCATTGCTAAGCCACTTCGCCACGGAACCGTCAAATACCGTAATATTGACTTTTAATTAAAATTATATTTTGCTAAAATAACAAGTCCTTTGTATCTTGCGAGTAAGTCAGCGTTAAGCATCAACAAGCAGTTAAAATTCCTGAAGTTTGATGTTTGTGTTTGTTCGATGTTTATTTTCTTCGTTCGTTTACGTTTTCGAGCATTTTAGCGACGCAGTCATTTGCTGTTGTATTGTTTTATGATTATTTGAATAATTATACAATGAGTCATAGAAATTAATAAACAGATCTTTAATTAAAGATCTGTGATAATAAATTAAAGTATTTTGTAAATTGACAAACAAATTTAAATCTAAATTTATCCTCCAATTTTATTGCTCTATAAATTAAATGTAAATAAATATACGAGAAGTCACTTAAAATATTTGTGCTTAATCGATTACATGAAATTATTATATGATATTTGTAATGACATAATTTTTTTTAACAATTTAATTATTTTTCCAAATGCGAAACCAAATGGGAATGTTTTGTTGTCACTGACCTCTATATATACAAGTACACTGGACTGGCTATACCATACAAAATGACTGTGCCAATTTGAAGCGCCACTAAACGATGTCTTGAAAAATAAAATTGACATAATATGCCAAAGTCTGTTGTCTTATTTATATTGTCTTATTTCATAAGTCTGTATTTTGAACTTTTAAACTAAAAAACGAAAGTAATTTGTTGTTTGATTGTGTATAATATTAGTTACATAATAAGAATTATTTTTATTAATAATGAGAATGTGCGTAATCTGTAAAACTCGTTACCAAAAGGGAAGTGGTGATACCATTTTCACAAGTAAGTAAATTTGCAGCAATTATTAAACAAATTAAATCTATTTGATAATAAAAAAATAAAAAAGTACTTAAAAATTTGTTACTAATCTTAATATCATATATACCAAAATGTTTGGCTGTATATTACTGAGTTTTGATAAACAATAAAATTCAATAGGGTTGTCGAGTTCCTTGTCTATAATACTTATCGATGTACTTTCCTACCCATATCTGTTAACAAAAAAAGTCGCCAACAAGAGATGATTATCAAATGTTTATTAATTCACAGGTTTTCAACTGAACCTAGACTAAAATTATGGCTTAAAAGCATAAATATTGTGAATTGGCGTCCCAAACAAAGTGATCATATTTATTCCAAACATTTTACAGACGACTGTTTTATTAGACATGAGAACTTCACCACTTTGAAAAAGTGCAGTATACCGACAATATTTTTCCTGGTAGTACCAGTACCAGTAAGTATTAGATTATTATTTAGAATGTTTTTTTTTTCTTCTTTTCTCATTTTCCACCAAACTCAAGGGCCATATCCAAGTGTCGAAAGATCGCCTGATGATGTCGAGCCAAGTTGTGTGTTGGTATGGCGATTTGCGATGCACCACTCGACTATCTTTCGTGACTTTGGTGAGGCTGCACCACTTGATGCTTAGAAGTGCTCGTTTTTCCCTGGCTCCATTCACATATCGGGCTCAGGAAGTCCATAGTGCAGCTCGTATCTCTATAAATGTTTCCTCGGTTTAAGATCTTTGTAGAATATTTAGAGACGATACCAGGAGACCCGACGGTATGGGTTTGGTTGCTTGAGAGAGAGAGAGAGAGATAGAGATAAAGTTTTAATGAGGGATACTACTTGCGAACACTTTGATAGCATCCCATCTCAGGGGTGCCTCGTCTAAAGCAGGGGTGGCATTAGAGGCAACTAAACCAAGTAAAAAGCCCAGAGTATCTAGAAGATAAGTACAAATTTTGTGCAATTTGCTGTAGAGACTATTAATACGTACACAGTTCCTAAAAAACTGTATCTGCGACTGATCATCGCTGCTGGTAATAAGAAGTTGTTTAGTTTGTTGTTTCCTCGCTTGAAGGCTAAGTATAGCCATTCAGTGAGGACACGTAGCCAGCGTTCTTGGGACGATACCACAGATAGTAGGACTTTATGATAATTTCAGTAATTTTTTTAATATTGTAATTTTATTATATATAATATGCGTTATTATAGCAGCTAATTTGTTTTTTATAGTAATAGAACTAAATGAACGGTTGACAATAAATTATTTTAGAAATTATATTTTTATTATTATTTTGTGTAGTTAGTTTAATCTTAATAATTTTTAGTTGAATGGTCTAATGGCTACAATGGCTATCCGAGTACAGAACCAGAGTATAAAACTAATATAACTGTAGAGATGTGTAAGACAGGGTGTCGTGATATCCCCGAAATACTTTATCACTGCATTGGAAGACCTTTTTTAAGCTACTGGACGGGAAAAGATACGGTATTAACGTCAATGGCGTGTACGTCACTTACCTTCGATTTGCCGACAATATAAACCTTAAGGCAGAATCGCTGGAGGACCTACGCACTATGTTCAATGACCTCAATAGTGTTTGCCAACGGATAGTTCTTAAGATGAACATGGACAAAACAAAAGTCATGTGTAATGTCCATGTCACACCTATACTGGTGGTTTTTGGGAACACTTAGCTGAAGTTGTTGACGAGTATTTTTACTTGGGACAAATATTTCGGGGGAGGGAGAAAAAAAAAAAAAAAAAAAAAAAAAAAAAAAAAAAAAAATAAAAAAAAAAAAAAAAAAAAATAAAAAATAAAAATAATAAAAAAAAATTTAAAAAAAATTTTTAAAAAATTTTAAAAAAAAAAAAAAAAAAAAAAAAATTTTTTGTGTCCGACTAGGTAAGTTTAACTTAGACCGACAGGTCAATCGACGGATTCAACTCGGCTGGGCAGCGTTCGGGAGATTACAACACATCTTCTCATCAGGAATACCTCAAAACTAGATTATACAACCAGTGCGTGTTGCCAGTGATGACCTATGGATCTGAGACGAGGTCTTTTACTGCTGGTTGTATGAGGAAGCTCGAAGTCGCTCAGCGGGCTATGAAGAGGGCTATGCTCAGGGGTTAAAACTTAGGAATGAGGATATCTGCAGCAGAACCAGAGTGACCGACATCGCCCAATGGATTATTAAGCTGAAGTGGCAATTGACCGGCCATATAGCTCGAAGAACCGAATACCGATGGGGAAAAAAGGTTCTCGAGTGGCAGCCTCGTACCGGCAGGTGAAGTGTAGAACATTCCCCCACTATATGGAGTCAAAAACTGGTAAGACATGCAGGAAGTTGATGGATGCAGGTAGCTCAGAACCATGCTTTGTGGCATTCCTTGGGGGAAGCCTATGTTCAGCAGTGGACTTGTGAAGGGTTTTAATGATGATGAATGATAATGGCATTATATTATGGACGTTAAGGGTAGAGTCGATCTATCCATAGAGTCCATTCTATTTATTTAGGTATAGAATTTTATCGATATAATTTGGTACACTGTCTTATCCCTATTATTAGTTCCGTGGACGTGCACTTCTGCTGTCAGCGCCAAAATGGCGGAAATCAAATCGCTTTAGCATGTCACGATGTATAGCCAGTCCAGCGTACTAGTTTATGTAGAGGTCAGTGTTTGTTGTGTATTTATTGTTAACGTTATGTACACATACACAATGTTTTGTTACATATACACAACATAATGTGAACAATAAAAGTTAGGGATAAATGTCTTGTCACATTAGGTCGGCAAGAACTATGTAGGAAGTGGAAAAAGCTAGTAAGCACTCCACCAAAAATAGCTTATCCTTTAAAATCTATGATGATGGTGATGTATAAGTAACGGTAACAGGGACGACTCATCTAGAGCGATCACTACCCTAAAAATTTTGCAACACCGGAGAGTATACAGATGCGTTGAAGATCTTTGGGACGATTTTATGCTCTTTTCATATGTAAGCTAGGTTAGTCTCAGAGTATATGTGCATTATCTATTTAGGTAAGCACTTCGCGTTATTGAAGGATCACATACCGACTTGTCACTAAAATCACAAGGCTACAACTGAAAACCAGGATTGCCTTTACAGCATTATGCAGATTTGGAGACCTATTTGATGACTTTTGATTTCTTTTATAATATTTCATTTCATTTATTAATAATTAATGACATGTGTGTAATTTATTTATTTGTTTATTTATAACATACATGCCTACAAGCTAACAGATGATAGCATCCAACACGCTTGCAACATTAGATACATTAAGTTAAAATAGTCTATTTTAAGTCATGATTAAATTACCAAATAAATCGCATTAAATTAAAATAAAAATAAAAAAATAGTTGAAATAATTGCAGAACAAATAAAATTTAAAAAAATATTAAACGAAAATAGGCAAATTAATAAAACAAAAAGACCAAAATAGTCAAACAAAATATTACACATCATTAAAATAGTAATTATAATAATCATGATTATGATGATAATCAATGTCAGGAATAAAAAATTATATAATGTCAGTTTCAATATTTCTTAATTTACTTATAAGTTTACTCAATCCATCAGCAAATAAGTCAAGATCATCGTACTGAGCAAGTATGTCACCAATCATTCGTAAAGCGCGGATAGTAGGCACGTGCTCGCCGCGCCTGGTGCGTCCGTCAGGGCGCGCTAGCAAACGAGGCCGGCGGCGCGGTGCTAGCTGCCCTGACTCCTGTTGTATATTACGGGGAACTAAGATGCGTACACTCTCTAGTATCTGCGGACTATCGAGCTTATGATAGAGTATAGAGAGATAATGTGTCAGCATTAGCATCACCCTCCTAAATTTCAAAGTTTCCAACCAACCATGCCTGATACGAACAAAGAAGAATATAATAACGCCTGATCTCGTGAAGTAATCGCTGGAATTATACCCGTACACCCGCACATACTGACATCGATTATTCAGAAGCATGCGAAAAACTGAATGAGTTTAGGGGTAAAGCCAATAAATGCCAACTTTTATAACAGTTTGTCGTTGTCGACGAGTTCAAGGGCCTTTCTGAAATCGAAGTATGCCGTGTCTACTTTTCTGTAACTGTCCATCTCCTGATATATGTAGTCTACGTCTTCGTAGTAGTAGAACGAGCCTTACGGAAACCGTGTTGGCTATTGTGTAACAAATGACCAACCTGATTATTAATATGTTTGCTGAGAATAGACTCAAATATTTTGGCAAACACTGATAAGACAGCAATTGGTCTAAATTATGATACGTTCATACTCCCATTCCCTTTCGGCACTGGGGTAACCCTGGAACGTTTCCAAATTTGAGGGTACCTAGCATTAGCTAGCGAAAGGTTAAAGAGATGCAAGAGAGGCCCCTCCAGTACAGCTACACAATCTTTAGCCAAGAAACCAGGAATACCATCATGCCCACTGGATTCAGCAGTATACCATTTACGATATAACTACTGTGAGTTCCACTCGTAGGAGAATACTCTAACCCGTATTATTTTGATATTATCATCCTGTGATAATATGGTGATTCAAAAAAACTGCCTGATTAGCATGGCAGTCTATAGAGGCGACCTATGTTTAGCAATGAACTTTTATAGACTAACTAATTACTGAATGAAATGTATGTGATATTTTGCTCCTACCTATCTTTGTTTGAAGTTGATTGCAACTGTGAATGAACTGCAGTAGTTACTTGCATCATATGATTAAAACATCTTTAAATAATTAGATTTCTCTCATTATACGAGGGCGACACTGAAAGTTTTTAGAACTGGTCGCTTGTAAACGGGTACAAAGAGATTTATACAGTCGTACAATTTCTCGTAGTACAACTGAACAACACTGTCAATGTCAATCTCTTTAAGTAAATCTGACCAATCTAATTTGGATAAAGCCGATAAAGACCATGAAAATCTGCCTTGCGCCAGTTCCAGCGGTAGATCCGCGTATTGGAAAGGGATGACGTTGGCG
This sequence comes from Parnassius apollo, assembly GCA_907164705.1. Classification (NCBI taxonomy): domain Eukaryota; kingdom Metazoa; phylum Arthropoda; class Insecta; order Lepidoptera; family Papilionidae; genus Parnassius; species Parnassius apollo. The sequence goes on along the minus strand of CAJQZP010001448.1, from coordinate 144,957 downwards.
AAGCAGGAGAAGTAGTGAATATTGAAAAAGCGAATGGAAGCTTGATTAGGTATCAAGCGCGGGATGATACTCATCAATTTCTACTAGAGGGTCTAAATTCAGAGAAACACTTAATTGACTAGGCTCTAAATTGCTCAGTAGGAGATCCAACACACCTCCTAAATTGGTGGTCGAACAAAAATTACAAAAAAAAAATCAAATTGGGTCTTTACATTAACGCTACAAGAATTCAAATTGAAATCACCCAAAATTAATACATCCATGTCGGTGTATGTAAAAATAACATCTTCAATACAGGCCAAAACATTTAAATATTGAACGTTATTATAGTTCGGAAATATACTAATATCTTAATGTTTTTACAATTAATATTTATAAATATTAATTCTTTGTCATTAGTCATACGATCAATTTCAGTAACAACCCGAACAGAATAACAGTCTCGAACAACAAGCAGTGTACACCCCCCCCCCAATATCGTTCGCTCTATCTTTACGTATTACCGTGTAACCAGGAGGGAAAAGTTCGCTATCAAATACTGAACTAGTTGAAAAGGTCTCAGTCAACCCTATGATGTCATATTCATTATGTGTAACATTGTTCATAAATGTACTTGTTTTTGATCTTAGGCCTCGAACATTCTGATAAAAAATCCTTAACTCACGCACTCTCGGAGGATGCTTGTTGGCTGTTGATTTTGACACGAAAGTTCTGACGCCAAGGCTTAACACATATGCCTTCAGCCCAGTTGCCAGATGACATGACAGTTTCAGCAATTTCAAGAGAAATACCGAGCTTAAAAGAAGCATAGCGCCCACGGGACTTCAGCTTCTCGACGGTATACATGTCACCGCGACATATAATACTAAGGTGATCCCGCACTTGTTCCACAGTGGTATCTTCTTGAAGATAGTACAGATACAGGTATTTCCACCTAGCGGCAGCCTGAAGTGGTGTCGATCCAGGCGCTGCGGTACCTATAAGTACGCCAGGAAGCGAAGTACGAGATCGTCTGCGTCTCACCTCCACTCATCCGTCTTTGTCAAGGTTATCAGAGTCAGGATCGTAATGCTTCTAACTGAGTCTTAAACTGGTGCGTGCATATTATTGCCGCTTATGTTTGTTTATTTCTTGAAATGTGTGTAAAATTTGTGTATTAAATAAATTGTTCTTTTTTCTTTTTTCTTAGAAATCTCTAATATAATAAACAAAATGAGAAGTTATTTGTAAGTTTACCGACATTATTATTCACAAATATTACTATTAGTTCTCACAGTGCGCTTGAACATACAGGGTAAAGAAAACTTAATCATAAACAAACCCTTTAGAATGAAAGACACTATAATTCATTTTGCTCTGCCTCGTTGGTCTAGTAGTTGTAGTAGTGCGACTACTGATCATTAGATCCTGGGTTCGAACCTCGGGTCGGGTCAAAAAATCAATTATTAAGTTTTTCTGTCAAGAAATTCTCAATAGCTGCCCGGAGTCGGAAGTTGGCGGTGTCTCATCCCCGTGCCTCGGAAAGCACGTAAAACCGTTGGTCTTGCACCTGATCTCTCTCCGGTCGTGACCGTTTACCGTCTCTTCGGATTATGAGAGTGAGGGAATATAGAGTGCACTTATGCTTGCGCATACGCTTGGGCACTATAATCCTGTGCTGCGCCGATGGCTAGCCTCCAGTGAGGCAGGCCGCCGTGGCCGAAATTCAGTCTGGATAAAATTATTATTAATATTATTATTTGGGGGTTATTGATAGAGTTTTCACATCTGGTTGGACTGGATAAATATATTGTTGAGCGCCTAAGTTGACGTCTGGCACTAGCGCCATCTGTGTTGGGTAATGGAGCGAGGAGAGATTTCCAGAAAATGACATCACCAATCTTTCAACCGACAGCGCCATCTAGTATCGAAACGAAGAACTAAGCTTCTAGAAGCCCAAACCTCGAACTTTCGACGCCTAGTCGATTGGCGTGCGTATTTACTCGAATATTCTGGATGTTTCGGTGATTATGTGTATTTAAAGGCACTGCAAGATGCGAGCGGGGAAGTATTGCATTCGACGAGAGAAGCGAAGCTTCGGAGCGAAATAAAGTGAATCAGTGTGGTTAATTATTAGTGTTCTAAGTTTTAATTAGTGTAAAGTGAATTAAATAGTTAATTTTGGTAATTCAATCGGCAGTTTTTATTGTCACGAACCTCAAGCTCCTAACAATCGGCTAAGAAGTGGGATTAAATCATGCCGATTTTACCGAAGGAGGAAACGGAGGGTGTCCGTACCCGAAGTCAACGCCAGCAGGAGACGGACCAGAGACGATTTGGTGGTGCAACGCCGCAGACGTCAGAGGGCCAACTGTTAGCCACGGAGGCTGGCCCGTCAGCAGCTCCTACACCTGCAGCACCTGACTTAGGTGCTCTGATCGTGATGCTGCAGGAGCAGGCCCGTCGGTTGGAAGAGCAGCTGAAGCGCGGACAGGAGGAACAGGCCCGTCGACAGGAGGAACAGGCCCGTCGGTTAGAAGATCAGCAGGTGGAACAGGCTCGTCGTCGGAAGAGTAGATGCTCCGCATGAAGGACCTTCACGCTACCGTCGGGAAGGAGATAAGGGAGGTGAAGGATAGGGTTGCTCAACATGACAACCGCCTGTCGGAAGCTGAAACCCGAATCGAAGAACATGAAACCCGAATCCACCATGTGAACAATCGGGTTGACAACGTGATGGCTGACGTGAAGAAAACGCTGGAAGACCTTAAACTTGGGGATGGAATAACAGCTCCCGTAGTAGCTACAACACCTTTCCTACGTGGATTCAAAGTGCCGCCGTTCGACGGGACTTCTTCCTGGTCGGCCTACAAAATCCAGTTCGAGGCCGTCATGGAGGCGAACGGCTGGAATAAAAGCCAAGCCATGACTGCACTCACCCTAGGCCTGCGCGACCAAGCCTTAACTGTGTTGGAAGCTCTCGGTAAGAAAGTGACCTACGAGTAGCTCCTTGATACGTTGGAGGCGAGGTACGGCGACGCTCACCTGGAACACGTCTTTCGCGCGCAGCTTAAAGATCGCGTGCAACGCAGCAACGAAAACCTGCAGCAGTGGGCCCTTGAGGTGGAGAAGATGGTTCTAAATGCATACCAGTCTGTACCTGCGCTCATTGAAGGGAACCTGATTCAGACATTCATCGACGACAACTGCGACCTTGAAGTCAGAGTTGCTGGGAGGCTCGGGCACCCCGAGACGCTTGAGGACGCCTTGGCCCATGCACTGGAGGTGGAAGCTGTGCGGCAGTATCATCGTTCCCATCGCGTCAGGGAGGTTGCAGCAGCTACAGTTCACGATCGCAACAAAGGATATTGGTGCTATGGCTGTGGGGAAAGGGGCCATCTTAGATCCAGCTGCCCTAAGCGAACTGTAGAAAAGGAAGTTGATCGATCTCGAGAGGGTAGTGCAGCTAACGGCACCACCTGGCGGCGGCAGGATCATCGCTCCCCTCACGCTAGGGAGGTTGCAGCAGTTACGGTTCGCGACCACAATAAAGGACACAGCCCTAGGTGCTATGGCTGTGGGGAAAGGGGCCATCTTCGATCCAGCTGCCCTAAAATAACCATAGAAAGGGAAGGTGAACGATCTCAGAAGGGAAGTGCGGCTAACATCACCGCCCAGCAGTAGCCGGGATACGACTTTACTATCAGACATCGCAGCGGGAAATCTCATGGCAACGCAGATGCATTTTCAAGAAGACCTTGTCCTGAAGATTGGAAACATTGTATTAGGCAAGAGAGTGAGAAAGTGGTATCCGTGTGGATGCTCAGGATAGACCACCTCAGCAACGAGTGGAAGGACAGCCTACGTCCCGAGCATTATTGGCCCCATAATAACGTGCCAGTCGATCCACATGGATATCTTAGGAGTACCTCTTGCACCTTTTGGAAACGGCTACGCAAAATCAAGGGCTGTCCTCTCCCATGGTGCACCAACATTGTACAATTTCAATGCACCTCTACTACGAGTCTGAGGTCCCTTCACAGCCGCACAACTTGTACATTTGCGACACCAATCCTCGACATCGTCACGATAATGGACCCAGTAAAACCGTTCACGTATCTTCAGTAAAGTTCGTTTAATTCCCAGATGGACTCCTGAACAACTATTATGGTACAGCTGTAGAACATTCGGCACTTTAGCTTTAGGGACAACCACTTGCAAACGACAGCTGTATCCTCGACCTTTTTCCTATTTACGGCACAGGACTCTATTCTGAATCAGTAAGCTGTCCCATTGGTCCCAATAGCTTTTAGTGGTCGAACTCATCGCTGAGACATTGCTCCACTTGGGCTTGGTAGCGCAGGCCTTCATTCATTCCAGAATCGGCTTGATGTCCGGATCTTCCTGCTGTGCATGTTGTAAGCTGTCCTGCCACTCGTTGCTTAGATGGTCTGTCTTGAGTATCCTCACTGATACCACTTCCTTACTCTCTTGCCTAGTATAGTGCTTACAATCTTTAGGACAAGGCCTCCTTGACAATGCGTTGCCATGCGATTTTCCGATACGATGTTCAATCACAAAGTCGTATTCTTGCTGCTGGGTGGTGCTGTTTGCTGCACAACCCTCTCGAGATCGATCACCTTCCCTTTTTACAGTTCGCTTAGGGCAGCTGGATCGAAAATGGCACGTTTCCCCACAGCCGTAGCACCTTGAGCTGTAATTTTTATTGTGATCGCAAACCGTAACTGCTGCAACCTCGCTAACGTGAGAGGAACGATGATCTTGCCGCTGTCAGGCGGTGCCGTTAGCTTCATTACCCTCTCGAGATCGATCACCTTCCCTTTCTACAGTTCGCTTAGGGCAGCTGGATCGAAGATGGCCCCTTTGTCCACAGCCATAGCACCTAGGGCTGTATCCATTACTGCGGTCGCGAACTGTAGCTGCTGCAACCTCCCTGACGCGATGGAAACGATGAGCCTCACAGCAGCTCTGACTTCAAGGTCGCGGATGCCTTCGATGAATGTCTGCACCAGGTTCCCTTCAATGATCGCAGGTACAGACCGGTATGCTTTTCGCACCAGCTTCTCCACCTCAAGGGCCCTTTGTTGCAGGTTTTCGTTGATGCGTTGCACGCGATCTCTAAGCTGTGCTTGAAAGACGTGTTCCAGGTAAGCGTCGCCATATCTAGCCTCCAATGCCTCAAGGAGCTGCTCGTAAGTCACTTCTTTAACGAGAGCTTATAGAACTGTTAAGGCCTGGTCGCGCAGGCCTAGTATGAGAGCAGTCATGACCTGACTTTTATTCCAGCCGTTCGCCTTCATAACAGTCTCGAATTGGATTTTGTAGGCCAGAAATGAGTCTAGTCGAACAGTGGCACTTTGAATCCACCTACTGAAGGTATTGTAGCTGCCACGGGAGCTGTTATTTCATCCCCAAGTTTGAAGTCGTTCAGCGTTTTCTTCATGTCAGCCATCACTTTGTTCATTTGGTCAATTCGGGTCTCAGCTTCCGACAGGCGTTTGTCATACTGAGCAACCTTATCCTCCAACTCCCTTATCTCTTTCCCGAAGGTAGCGTGAATGTCCTTCACGAGGAGCATCTGCTCTTCCTGTCGGCGGGCCTGTTCCTCCTGCTGTTCTTTCAACGAACGGGGCTATTCCTCCTGCCGGCGATCCTGTTCCTCCTGCTGCTCTTTCAACCAACGGGCCTGTTTCTCTTGTCCGCCGAGCAGCTGCTCTTCCAATCGGTGTGCCGGTTCCGCCTGCTGGCGAGCCTGTTCCTGTAGCATCATCATGAGAGCACCTAAGTTAGGTTCTGCAGGTGTAGGAGCTGCTGACGGGCCAGCCTCCGTGGCTGGTAGTTGGCCCTCCGCCGTCTGCGGCGTTGTACCATCAAATCGTCCTTGATCCATCTCCTGCTGGCGTTGAATTCGAGTACGGACACCCTCCATTCGTCCTTAGGTAAAATCGGCATGATTTTATCCCACTTCTGACACCAATTGTTACGAGCTTAAGGTTCATGACAGTAAAAACTGCCGATTGAATTACCAAAATTTACACTTTTATTACCGAACACCAATTAAAACTTAAAAGACACTAATAATTAATCACACTGATTCACTTAATTTCGCTCCGCAGCTTCACTTGTATCTCCAAATTCAATACTGCCTCGATCGCGGCTTGTTGTGGCTTTAAATACAGAGAGTTCGAGGGTGGACCCTTCAAGAAAGCTTAATTCTTCTGTTCGATACTAGACGGCGCTGTTGGTCGAAAGTCAAGATTGGCATTTTCTAGGAAGCCCTCCTCGCTCTGTTCCTCGACACTAGATGGCGCTAGTGCCAGGCACCAGTCACCAACTCGGGCACGCAACAATATTAATGTCTACGGGCAATAGTATTCACTTACCTTTAGAGAACTGTGAGCTCTTTTGTCACCCTTATTCTTAAAAAGAATATGCTTACTTTGTTAATTGCCTAAAAGATTTGAATTTAATTCGTGTTTTATTTCTTCTAACTTATTCTACTAGAAAATTTACAATCGATTAAAGTAGTCAAGAAGAATTTGATAAATTGCGTAACATAGGACTCTGCATTATAGGTTATCGTTAATTAGTTCCAGGCCTCCACTAATTTTATATTTTGAGTACTATCTTCAATAATACCCGTCTCTCGTACATCTATAATTATTTTCTTTCAATAAAAATAAATGATAACTTTGTTTTATTATTTTCATAACGGTGACTCTGAAATAAACAGAAACTTAAGATACTCAAATATTTACATATTTTTGGTGATTTATTACCCAATAAGAGCGAGGGACTAAATATTCTAGAAATTGTGTAAATATTTAGGGCGGGCATAGATTTCTTTAAAAAAAAATAGTTAAGAAAATATCTTTTAATCGTGTAATTGTGTAACTTCTAAAAACTTTTATTATATATTGGTTTTGTCGAGAAGGTTGTTCAGAGTTGTGATAGGATTATTTTTAAAACAAAATTTATTACCAAATTCAATACTGTCTAGCTAAAACTAATTACATTCATAATATCCATACGTTAATTTACCGTCACAGGCTAGGTATATTGGCCTTCCCTATATATTACGATAGGGCACACTGAAATGATCGGTTATAGACTATTTTGGATTGAGTTACAATAAAACTTTTTCTAGAATTTGAATACCGGCTGCTTAGAATCTAAATTCAAACAATTAAAAAAAATGTTTGAAAACAAAAACTATGTTGCTTTAAAGTTGACACGTCGTTAACAGTCTCTAGTATATAGTCAGTAATCTATGGTTAACAGAAATGGAGCTCACGCGTGAACATTTCCGTGCCATAATTTATCACAATTTCCGTCGCGGCTTATCTCAAGATAAATGTCTCAGCGAACTTGTTTAGATTTTGATGTTGAAGCACCAAGTCAAACGACAATATGCCATTGCTATGTTGAGTTCTGACGCGGTCGTGTGTTGCTCAGCACTGTTTCTTCTGCAGGTCGACCAAGAACAGCGGTCACGCCTGAAAACATCGCAGTTGTGCGAACTATTATATTAGATGACCGTCATGTGACACACGAGCAGATTCGGGCTGTTATCAATATCGGAATGACCGCAATTCAGTCGATATTACATAATGATTGGTATGTAAGAAAGCTAGTTTCCCGCTGGGTTCCCCACATTTTGTTCGAAGAGCAAAAGGCGATTCGTGTAGATTGGTGCCCGAATACTCTGCAACGCTTCAACGGAGGGAAGTCAAATGCCGTTTATAACATCGTCTCAGGTGACGAATCATGGATTTATTCATACGAACCTGAAAGTAAACATCAGTCAGCAGTTTGGATCTTCGAAGACGAGGTCAAACCAACGAAAGTGGTTCGCTCCCGCAGCGTGTCATAGAAAATGGTCGCTACGTTTGTCTTGAAAAGGGGCATGTTGCTACAATTCCTTTAGAGGAACGCAGAACGGTTACCGCTGAGTGGTATATCGTGGTTTGTTTGCCAGAAATGATAGCCAAACTTCGAAAAAATAACTCTAAACGTCTCATCATCTTACATCACGATAATGCGAGCTCCCATACGGCTCGGAGGACAAATGATTTTTTGAAGCAGGAAAACGTTGAGCTGATGAGCCATCCTTCGTATAGTCTTGACCTGAGTCCAAACGATTTCTTTACATTCCCTTGAATGAAATATTTATTACGCGGTCAACCATTTGAAGACCGCGAAGCAGTTGTGGAAGCGTATAATCAGCCATTTTGTCAACATCAACTTCGGACTGGAATTACTGTTTTAATGATTGGTTTGCACGAATGGAAAAGTGCATTAAGTTGAACGGAGAATACTTCGAAAAACAATAAAATACAATTTAGCTATACCATGCATGTGGTTTTTCTTATTCCCTATCATTTCAGTGTACCCCTCGTATAACATAGGGGAGAATATTTGCCAAAGTTGATACGCTTGTCAAGTGGGTTGGCAATCGCATTTTTTATTATTTTGAGTTGTTGTGTTTCCCTTAGCAACCTTTTACGACACCCACGGACGAATATGGGATAGTGGATATTTACACTACACGGTAGATACGTCAGTTTGTTAAAAAAACGGCTGATAATAATATATATATATATATATATATATATATATATATATATATATATATATATATATATATATATATATATATATATTCGAATTGTAAACGTGTCCACAAGAAATGATGCAAACAGATAACTTGCATTGGTGGAATTTGTCGGCTGGAATTTATCCAAACAGTTCCTCAAGGCACTTCCGATTGTAAATGCGATAGAAAATAAAAAGGGATGCAAAATAGTGAATCGAGGTGATCGTAAAGACCTCGTTCGTCGATGATTTGAGCCGCTATTCGCTGAATGCCGCCAGAACTGAACTTAGAACTGGCACTGGGGTTATCCGACCCAGAGATGGAACATTATGCCATATAAGGCCGATAATGTGCTTTGTAAAATTACAAGCGGTGTGCCGGCATGAAATACGACCCGCTCTGCTGAGCACGCCAAGCTTTTTAGAGGTTAGTTATTCTCGGCTCGGCCATTTTCAATATGCAAAACACAAATAAAATTAAAATAAATTAAAAGACAAAAGTTATCACAAAATATAAAACAGTAACAACGCAGTCATAAAATGATTTAAACTCACGAACCTAAAACAAAGAATCTTCACTAATTTCGCAGTTTAATTAAACTTTCTAATTTTATTAAGCGATGAGAGTTGAAGATTTTTAATTCATAAAGTTAAATGAAGTTTGGCGAACGCTACTTTTGTATCGAAAGTTTATTCCATTTGAATAATTCACAGGTCAATTAAGAATAATGAAATACTATAGCTAGCGTTTTTTCACATTTACATTATCTTTTATTATTATAATTACATAAATTATATGTTATTTAAATAACTATGTACACACATAAAGAGTAGTACAATGAGTTTGTACCATAACAGTATCATTACAGCCTGTCGATCTATAGTCGAGAGCTTGAACGTAACATGATTAACATAACGCTTGATACAGAGTAAGCAGAAGTCTGCGGCACAGTTTCAGAGTGCGGCGCGCCTTAAGAGATAATGAGATACGTACATTTGTGTCGCTACAGCTCGCCCTATGACGCATAATTGTGGACTGGGATCAATCAAATTTACAACAAAAAAGCATAAGAGGGTCAACCAGAATAAAATTGTATATCTTGCTGAATTTTCACAAGCATTGTGTAGTGCTTGTGTTGGTGATTACAAGCCTATAAACGCTGGTGTTGCACAAGTCTGCGTGCTATCAACAACGCTGTTTCTTCTGCATAACAATGAAATGTTGCAAACTGGTAACAATCATTACTATGCGGACGACAGCACTGTGATGCTTTATACACCGGCCGTGCCAATATTTCTCGGAAAAATGTCACTGAGTACCGGAACAAGCTTATGTCTAAAGTCCAGACTTTGTTCAACAAAGTCTTAGATTGTGGTCGACAAAATTTTGTCCAGTTCGATCCCCAGAAGACAAGTTTACGCGTATAGCGCTAAAAAGAACCCTTCTGTCGTATCTCCTCAGTTTGAGGGGACTCCTCTTGTTGCCTCAGCTAGTATAGAAATTCTTGTTGTCGACATATCGAGTAATGTGCAATTATGTGGTCACTTGGAAGAGAAGGCGTAACTGACCTCTAAAAAGCTTGGCGTGCTCAGCAGGGTGGACATTATTTCATGGCGGCACACCGCTTGCAACTTTATAAGGTGCAAATTCAGCCTCACATGGAATACTATTCCCATCTCTGGGCCGGGGCTCCCCAGTGCCAGCTCCTTCCATTTGATCGCATCCAGCGCAGAGTGGTTAGAAACGTCGGCAACCGAGTTCTTTCCGATCACTCTCATTCACTGACACTGTGAAGAGACGTTGCATCTTTTTGTCTATTTTATCGCATTTAAAACGGGCAATACTCTGAGGAATTGTACGTACTAATTTCAGCCGCTCAATTTCACCATCGCACATCGCGACAAAACTCCATCCGTACCATCTGGATGATTGGCAGTCCACCACTATTCGATTTACAAGAAGTTTTCTTCCCCGCACTACTCCCATGTGAAATCGTCCAACATTAGTGATTTTTCCGGATTAATACGACTTAGAAACCTTCAAGAAAAGAGCTTACTCCTTTCTAAAAGGCCGGCAGCGCACCTGCGATTCCCTTGTTGTTGCAGTTTTTCATGCGCGGCGGTCAACATTTACCATCAGGTGAACCTCATGCTCGTTTTTCCCCTCTACTATAAAAAAGTAAATCCTGTGGCTCAAAGAAACTTTTATCAAATATTATTTATTAAAATGTAGGTGTGTTGTCACCGCAGAGGATTGAGAACTAATGTCTCATTACCAGAAAAAAAAACACCAGTATCCAGTAAAAATATGTGCATTTCGTTTGATTTTATCATGAAAATATCGTGCATCTTTCATAGTTATATGACTTTAGATGAATAAGCCATAGAATGTAAATAGGTAAGTTTAAATTGTGCCCATGTGGTTGACATTGAATTACTTAATTTCTATTATGAGTTTTCATACAATAGAAAGGCATAACAGACGGACAAAAAAAGGAGTATTCATTTTTTGACAGAAACAATCGCAAACCTAACAACTCAAAAGTTTCATCGCTTGGGATAAAAATTAACTACTGATTTTAACTCAAAATGTCATGAATTATTTCACAGCTGCCCATATTAAATTTTACAGTCAGTAGTGCACATTACGATTCATTTGCAATTGACATGGGTCTCAAATGTATACTTACCATTCATAGATGTAACGAAACGTAATATCCATAGAGACTTTTTGCTAGGTTGTATTATTTATTTTACCAATACGTAATTAAAGTTTAGATTGTCGGACTATCTCCCGGAATCAGGAACGTTTGGCTTCCTTTCTTCCTTTTCCTTTTCCTCAGTCGCTAAATACATTTATTTACCGTAAACCTGTTGGAGTATTCCATGCTGTAAAGTTAAGGAAAAGATATCTGAGAATTCTCAATGGGGACTTGTTAAGGAACAAATAAGAAATAGAACACAAGTTTCGTATTTCTAAAGAAAGAGATGTTACAACAAAGTAGTGACAGTGCAGCTCTAAATAACCAACTGAAATTAATTGTTTCAACCTTTAATTTACTTCAAAGGGGTCGTAGCTTTGTTGAATTTTAATTAATACCCTTCAAACTTTCTATTTTTTATATTTTAGGTAACGAGAGCATACTTCGTAACTTTAATTAAATCTAATTGAGGTGAAGGTCTGTAAAACAATCCTTCAAAAAATCTCCATGAAAAACATTTATGAATAATTTTATAGACAATACGTGAAATGGTTACAATACTCCATTACAAGGATAAGCTAAAGATAAGATAAAATAAAGCTTTTAAAAAAAGTAAAAGCCATCCCTGAAGTATAACCTATTCATTAGAAATGATAAATTATATATACAAAATTATAAATTAATTATTATGCCTAATTATATATATATCTAATACTAGCGCTCCGCCCAGCTGCGCTCGGGTGATTTCTGGATCTCGACAACAGCGCCACCTACCAGGTGTAATTCTGAACTTAAACCATTCTCAAATCAACTTAAAAACGCACACAAAATTTCATCAAAATTGGTTCAACCGTTTAGGTTGAGTCACTAATACACGGATAGAAGAATTATAATAGGTCCTTATATATGAAATTGGCGTTTTGTACGGGAGGAATATGAAGTCAATTTTTTTTTGTAAAATATAGGTATTCAATTAATAAAAGTACGCACCGTTGTCATCTATGCACTTTTGCCATCGCATAGGTAGTTCATTGATCCATTTACTAAAAAAAAACCATGTGGGCGAGAATCAATAAACTCTTTGAAGGCGGTTTGGACTGCCGAATGGGAGTTGAATTTTTTTCCTTGTAAGAAGTTATCTAAATACAGGAAAAATGATAGTCTGTTAGAGCAAGGTTCGGGGAATACGGTGGATTTCGCAGACATTCCAATTGTAGCTCATCTAACTTAGTGGTTGTTTGTTGTGCAGTGGTCTTGCGTCGTGAGCCGGGCCTAGAGCGATTGTCCAATCTCGGTTGTTTAGCAGATATTTCTTCCTTTATAGTTTAAAGTTGCTGACAATAGATATCTTCTGTAATTTTGCTGCTAAAATTTAGAAAGCTGTAGTGAACGACACCGGCGCTAGTCCAACAAATACTTGAGCCAATTTTCGTTTAGGGCAGGATTTGGCTGGGTCTCCAGGGTTCAGCCATTGCGACGAGTGCTCTCGATTTCATTTAAAATCCCTTCATTTTTGTGTCGATTGAGCAAAGTACGACATCATTCGGCATGTTTTCAAGTCCGATTCACTCAATTCATGAGGTATCGTTCAAGATTTTTACTTTCGCAATTTGCTTCAAGTGGATTAATACAGTTTTATCACTTACCCCAAAGCCTGCAGCTATCTCTGAAGTGCTTTATGATGGATCGGCTTCCGCAATAACCTTTAACAATTCATTTTCCACTTTGGTCTCCGGCCGTCCACGGGGTTGGTTCTGAAGGTCGAAATTTCCAGAACGAAAACGTTGAGCTTAAAAACGTACCGTGTTTTCTTTTGTAACACCAGTGCCGTACACATCATCAAACCTTCGAGCTGTTTCTGCAGCACTGGTGCCACGGTAGAACTCGTACTCGTAAATATACCGATATTTCATGTTTTCCATTATAGGACGCCAAAGAAAAAAATAATGAGAAAAAAACAAATAAATGACTATTTTTAAAACTCAAACGTACCAGCTAAATGAATTTATAAATTTGAATTTGGAATTCTTAACCAAATAGATGATATTTCAGATCAAAGTGGTCAGTACGACAAAACGTTAATTTCATATGTAAGGACCCAATATATTTATAATATTATATATAAACATAGTAGTTGAATATACATTTAATACAAATATTATTTTCTATTATATTTGTTGAAAACTACCTTAAAAGTTTTTGATTATATTTTTTTACACCACATTTACAAAAACTAAAATGCAATTTTTATTATCTTTTTAGAATCGCTTGAAACAAAACTTAAACTTTTAAAATGCAAGTGGCGCACCAATTTCAATTTTAAAGTTAAAATTTTAAGCGTTTGCTTTATCAGCAGCTCATTCTCAAATAATATAATGTAATATTATTGTATACGCTATTACAATTAAATGCCAGAAAATAAACAAGGTCTTTCCTGTACCAAGTTTGGTTTCATCTTCGTCGATTAAGCTTGCTGTTATTTTTTGATTGCCTGGTTGGTGTAGTAATCGTAAGCGCAATTGATGCTCATAAACTCCTGGGTTTGAGTCCCGGGTAGGGCCAAAATCACTTACTGGGTTTTTGTAAAGAAATTCTTAGTAGCAGGCCGGAGTTAAGAAATTGCCGGTGTTTCAACCCCGGAGTTCGAAAAGTATGTAAGGCCATTGGTCCTGCGCCTGATCTTTCTCCGGTTGTTACCGTCTCATCGGACTATGGGAGTTAGGGAATAGAGAATGCACCTGTGTTTGCGCATACACTTGGAAACTTTAAGCAAATCAAATGTCTCCGCTTAAATTAGCCGCCGTGACTGAAATTCGGCCTGGAGGATATTATTATTAAATTCTCTCTCTCGTGGTACTACCTTCTATCTGTTCGTAAAGTTTCACATAATCGAATCAGCCATTTTGAAAATTAGCGCGACTGACAGACAATTTTTTTCAAGAGGGTTATAAATGTCTTAGTAGCATTTAAATAACGCTTTTAAAAAAGACTAAACACTTAAATTTTATTTATATATATAGATACATATATATATAAAATTTATTAAATTAAAATTTATATTTTAGCCTTATTGATTTTAGATTTATTGACGAGCCGGGATTCGAATCAAGGACCTCAAGATCAGCAATCGCGGTTAAGATCATTAGACATATTGCTGCACCCCTCCTGTATGTCTATCCCTCTTAAGACTAATGGTTGACTGGGAGAGAATTCCCTACGGCATTAAGTCTGCCATATATTCTACTGTGTGCATGAAAGTGTAAATAAATAAAATAGTGCAATAAAAACGCTGCCGTAACTCTGTTGCTATAGCATTATGATGAGTCGGTAGTCATTTTACCCGACTGGCCAAGGGGGGGACGGTAAACCAATATGATCGGATGGAGATCAGGCGCAGGACCAACAGCTTTATGTGCTTTCCGATGTACGAAGGTGAAACATCGCCAATTTCCTGACTCCAGGCTGCTACTGAAAATATCTTGTCGGAAAAACTCAGCCACTGATTCAGACTCGACCTCGTAATTAATAACCGCTTTCACGACTTTATACGTACAGTGTGTATAAATTTTTATTGTATATGTATAAGACGTATGCGAATTTTATTTATTTTAAGCGAATGGATACCAATTCAATATTAATGTAAATATACCGCCATTGCTGTGTGCATTTGCATTGCGTATCGAGTAAACATCAACGAGCAATTGGTGCATAAGGTTCATGTCGATAAGCGGGCGCTGTGGCTACAAATGAGCTGATTTATTTGCTGCTTGTGCGGGCGTTTGTGAGTTGTTTAAATTGAAAAAAGTCAATATGTTGTGTGTGTACTAAACGAAATACACAACATACAAACCACACAGTATTAAGCTAATGTAATACGCTGGTATTCTGAAAGATCGTGGTCCATTCCCTGCCGAGCGGTTCCATTCGTGCTTTAACTATAATGTCGTTACAGTTTGGCTATATCACCTAAAGTAAAGTGCATGCTCGTTTGCCCCCACTTGTATAAATACAATTCTTATCTTCTGCCACCTCTCTCCGTAACGAATAATGAATTCTTCTATGCTGCCACTACCAGACTAACCATTTAATTAAAAATATTATTTTATTATAAATTATTCATGGTTTTAAAGTCTAGTGAATATATCAAAATTGCTAACTTGATTCAGTGCTAACAATTTAGTAGTGGAGGGTTTTAATGAATCAGTGATCTAGCGACAGGAGTTGGGAACAAAAGTTCTTGTTGTAGTTTCGAACTTAGCTAGCCGTTTCATACTTGAATGCACTCTCAGCAGGACTTTATGTGTACAGTATAGTTATATAGTTTCTGATACTAATTAGTTTTACAATGAAAAGGATAGTCCACTCAATAGTAAGCGGACTCTCGAAGACAGCTACGTTAAACTTTGAATTAGAATTAAAATGATATCAGTGAATGAACTAAGCGGCTTTATTGATACCAATTGGGGTTTCCCATAGAGCATTTGCTTAAATTAATAAGTAAAAATTAAAAAAAAATCCCGTACATTTTATTAACGCTAACACTAGAGCTTTAAAAGTTCTTAAAATTATATCCATTCTCAACGTAGACCATCTGATCAGGACATGGTTATAATGGCCGAGTGGATACGCATGCACAGGTGCACTCTTTATTCCCTCACGCTCGAAGTCTGATGGGACGGTAATCCGACACGAACGGAGATCAGGCGGAGGTTCGACGGCTTTACGTGCTCACCGAGGTATGGGGTGAAACACCGCCAACTTCTTGACTCCAGGTTACTCTTGAGAATTACTTGACAGAAAAAATCAATAAGTGATTTTAGCCTTATTGATTTTAGATTTATTGACGAGCCGTGATTCGAATCAATGACCTCAAGATCAGCAATCGCGGTTAAGATCACTAGACAAACAGGATATACACAAATTATTATAACAGACACAAAACACAAACACGAACGAAACACGGTAACGTTTAGTATCCCTAGTGTTTAGCAATAATGTTTTTTCTTTTATTCCTATTAATTCTTAATCTAAATGCATTAAATACACAGCCTGAAAGTACGACAATAATTATATAAATATAGCAACTAATTTATTCCTGTATCTATTTAGTATACCTAAAACCCGGAACCTGGGAACCCGGGCAGCACGCTTACGGCGAAGCGCTCGCGCGCTTACACGTCAGCAAACCACAACTACTGTTATATTTGTATTGTATTGAATTAAAAGATTTTAATTTTTAATGTGTACTTAGTATTTTGCGAAAAACATTTCCTGTATAGTTTCAGTAAGTCTAATTATGTTTCAAGTAAATTTAAATTGATTTTTATAGAATAAGGATGAACGAGTACAAGTCGAAGTCGAGTACAAGTACGTTATGTGTGGTAAGTGTACAGTACCGGAGACACCTTTTACTGTCAAGGAGTCATTCTATCTCAGTCTTCAGGGCGGGCAAACCATCTACATTTTGATTCCTAATTGAAGAAAGATGTAGGTCCATTGGTTTCAGTTACAACATCCTTTTGCCATCAGCGAGATTGTTTGTTCTAAAAATTATAAAATAAAAAATTTACATTATCAACGGAAGGGGCCTATAAAATTTTATGTAAAGGAATTTTTTATTTTTTTATTTTAAAAAAGTTACCCCTACACTAAGATTTTATCGTGCATCGTAGGGGCAATTTACAAACATAAATTGCACAACGACAAACATCCAGACCCGAAACAACTATTTGTAGGCCATACAAATATTTGTTCCGTGCGGGATTCGAACCGGCGACCCCCAGCGCAGCCACTCATTGCTAAGCCACTGCGCCACGGAGTTCATTGAATAATGGAGGAATGAATAATAAGTACGAATATGTGTGTGTATTTTTTATAGAATAAGTGTGACAAAAGCGCGAAATCCACCTGATGGCAAGTGGACTGTGCGGCGCATGAATATCTATATTTATCCCCAATTAAAAATAAAAATGCAGGTAGGTTAAATGCAAAAAGGCAAAATGGCAGCATGTTGTTACCCCTGGGAACTAAGATTGAATGCGGTCGTATTCAGTAAATATCCGGTTCCCTAAACATACCATACGAAACAAATTGGAATTAAGCTGCTATTTGAGCTGGTTTTCTGTGAGAGCCTGGTCCTTCCCGGTCGAGCCGACCCTCGTGCTACAACTATAATATAGCTGCAGCATGGCTCTACCGAGTAAAAAACATGCCATCTACATTTTTCATAAACGTAAAGAAATATAAATAAAACCAATAAATACCTGATTCATGCTTAAAGTATTTCAAGAAACGATCATCATAGAGTAGGTAATCACTACAGAAAAACAACACAGTAATGGCGCCGCGTGGTACGAGGTCCGATCCAATCTGCAGTGAAAATTGAATCGTTACATTCGGACTAAATTTAGAACGCTTCATTTAGAAGTTTGAAACGTTCACATAGTTTCAGAACTCCAGCGTTGTATATAAACTGAAGCTATTTATGATCGGTTATTCTCTCTATTATAAGTGTCACAGTTAATGGTATACAAATTTATAGACCGAGTACACTTTACAAGGTCTAATACAACAAATGAATTGAAATACAAAAATGATGCTTAGTCACCAGGCGGTAGGACAACCTTTATGCCTAGCAGTCCATCTGGATAGGTACTGCTTGCATATTTCTGCCGCCTAGTTGCAGTGCGTACATTGCTGAGTTTCGTTCAGAAGGCTATTGAGAGCAATGCGAATACCAATTCACTCTTAAACGGGGACGAGTTGATTATTATGGTTACCACTGTTTTTCTTGGTAATACTGAATTATGTTATCTAAAATGGGATGAAAGATCAACACGTTTGTTCACTAAAGAATATGAAGTAACCTTATACTATTTTCATAAGATATTATGCTATTATACTAACTAAATAAATTAACTATCTAGCTGTCCTAAGATTGGTGAGACTTCTAATTTCTCTTACAAAATATGCTGCAGAACTAAGTCTGCCTGCTCATTTAGATATATGGGGTCCCCATTGAAGCTTCTTGTCAACAGTATTGAAGTAACCTATGTACTTGTAGGTGATATTCGATGTATTAGAAAGTAAGCCAGTATTAAATAAACACTCGAGTTGAACAATAGTTCCTGCCAAAAATACATCCTTTTCTATCTCTCTCGTGCACACAAAACAATCCTCTTCCACTTCCTTATTTAAATACACATAATGTATAGACTCACTTCGAGGTGCGAGTACTAACGAGTTGCTATAATCAGGTTTATCGAAAATCGGTAAAATACAATGCTTACCATCAATTTGCAGCGTCAGTATACTATTTTCTAAATCTATTTTAGCCTTATATCTAGTCATAAAATCTAATCCTAATATTCCATCAACGGCGATAGGTAAATTCTTGAAACTATAAAACTTGCTCGTAAATTTATCATATTTAGAACTAACTGTAAATGTCTAAAATAACATAACTCGAAGCTTCGATTTTTCCTCCGATTCCATTTATTATTAAATTATTGTAAAATATTTCATTCGACTTAGGAATTTGTTCTTCCTTAATTACCGAAATAGATGCACCGGTATCTACCAGTAGTATAATCTTCCTATTCTTAACATAAAAATTCACGAATTTAGTGTTAGCCCTACAAGCAAAAACTAAGTTATTAAGTCTGAAAAAACTGGTTACTCTCTCTCTCATCAGCTGGGTGTTCTACGTTATCAGCAGTTTGTACTGGCCTATCATTTTGCAATGCTAATATTCTATTGTTAAAATTACCTTTCTTGTTGTTGTATCCCCTTCTGTTGTTGTAGAACATGTTTTGTCCTCTACCTCGCGGCGTATACTGGAATCTATTACCTTGATATCTATTAAAATTGTTATTATTTTTTGGAAGTTAGTACCTCTGTTGTTGTAATTTTTGTGGTAATTTGTCTGAAACCCTCGACCTCTGGTTTGGAATCTAAAAGAACGATTATTGTATCTACTTCGACCTCTAGGAAAAGATGAAATTTTCATTACCTCTGCCTAAGTAGACGATGGAGTGGATTCATCCTTGGCCGCTTGAATGGCTTCTTTTAACAATGTGTAATTTCTAGCAGCTATAATCGTACTTAACTTGATTAAAACTACTTTTACGGATTTTATCGCGTTTATTTTACTATTATTTTTAATTCCCGACGTTTCGGGCGCTCTCCAGCACCTATGGTCACGGGGGACTGAGATGACTGACGTCCCGATGTCATTGTTAAACCTGGAGTACCTCAAGTAACAATGACATCGGGACGTCAGTCATCTCAGTCCCCCGTGACCATAGGTGCTGGAGAGCGCCCGAAACGTCGGGAATTAAAAATAATAGTAAAATAAACGCGACAAAATCCGTAAAAGTAGTTTTAATCAATGTGTAGTGTTCGCGTAAATATAAGAAATCATTACGTACTTAACTTTTTATTTTTAAGTCGATCCGTAAATTTTTCAATCACCATTTTTTCATTAATTGGTTTCAGAACCGTACTTTTAGTGACGTCACCGTCAGCCTGTGAAATATTCAAATCGGTTAATAGTTTTTGAAGTTGGGATCCGTATTGTTCAATAATCCTATAGCCCTGATTCAGAGCCTGTATTTGATTATGTATTGCAGTGAAAGATTTTTTGTTAATAACTTATTACGAAAATCTTGAATCATCAAGTCTACTGAAGTATAAGAATTGGATACGCGCAACTTAGCGTTTTCTGATAGCCTGCCCTTGAGAACAAATTTAATTATAAGTTGCTGGCCTTCACTACTAAGCATGTCTGCATACATTTCCACCGCATCAATCAATCGTATAGTATAATAGTATCTTCCCTATCATCTAAAAGAGGTATCAAGCTACAAGCAGTTTTCAAATAAAAATCCATCTTTTCTGACTTCATCTCTAAGCTAAGTGAAACACACAATTTCGCTATTTCTGCAAATAAAGAACAAATTTTGTCATATGTTTCAGTAATTAAAGATATTTCCGACTTATCCTTAATATTACTTAATGTAGAAAATATATCTTTACTATTATTTAAATATATCTCGGCTTCGTTCAACTTACTTAACGCAATAGAACCTTTATACCTACTTTTTCCTTTTTTAATCAAATATTTCTTTATTTTTGACAATTGCTCATAATCTTTTATTATTTTCTCAGCCATAATACCATTAATTTCATATAGAAACTAAAGATAACTTGCACTCGGTTCATATTTCATTCAATTGATTTTAATTTTATTCTAAAACGAAGCACAGTCATACAGTGTACCGATTACAAATGCTGAATTGCATCTCGACCGATCGCAGCGGTCGGAATTCTCAGAATTAACACATGACAACAAGTATTTTAAATGTTATAGAGAAACAAAATTAAACATGCTACCTAAATTTAACATAAGAAGAAGTTTATAAAATTACCAATGTCACTATAATTTTCACGTAAAAAAAAGAGTTTGACTCACTCTCGTAAAAACTAAACGGAAATGCACTTTTTAGGAACTGCACTAATATAAAACACACGACGGTTTCACGCTGCTTGTTTGCTCACGCGCAGAGTCCAAAAACAGGCGTCGTCTTGTGGATATACGGTGTGGTACGGTGGCACTCGGAGAAGTCAAGGACGCTCACTTATGTCCAGGGTTCAGTACAGGGGTAGGCCGGTTACGTAGATATACGGTATAGAGGCACTCGGAGAAAGTAAGGCAACACAAATTTATACATCTTCTTCGTTACGCGGTTCACGTCTGTTAGACAGTCTAGTGCGCATTCTTCTTAAAAATTCCGCATTAATTTTCTTTTCTACCCATTTCTTATATTTTCTTTCAGCTTCAAAAATATGAAAACAACCAGGACGATTGATGCCAAAATTAAAAATGTTGTGATCAATATATTGTTAATCTTTATATGATAATCCTTTTCTTCTATTTCCACAGTATTGGTTCCTCCAGTTTGGGCAATCGTCGTTTCATCTTCTTCATTTCTCGAATTACTATTCCCCATTTTGTTCTTTGGCATGAACACGCACATACACAGTCACAAAGTTAATAATTATATTCTTAATCATTATTATTACATAGTTGCATTCACTGCCGAGGCAAACAGGAATGTGCAAAGTCCGCAATTTTAGCCTGCACTCGGACATGCGCGCTTGGCATGGGTCGCTATGAATTATGTTATTTATAATGGGATGAAAGATCAACACGTTTGTTCAACTCGAGTGTTTATTTAATACTGGCTTACTTTCTAATACATCGAATATCACCTACAAGTACATAGGTTACTTCAATACTATTGACAAGAAGCTTCAATGGGGACCCCATATATCTAAATGAGCAGGCAGACATAGTTCTGTAGCATATTTTGTAAGAGAAATTAGAAGTCTCACCAATCTTAAGACAGCTAGATAGTTAATTTATTTAGTTAGTATAATAGCATAATATCTTATGACATTTTGCAATGGAGTAATGCGACTGACACTGAAGCCGTATTTATTTAGCAAAAGAGAGCCGTACTGGCGATTTATAATCCTTCAAGCGCCAGCCCATCCACATTGGGGGGATTTTCAATTTACTTAGCGCTATAGTGTTAACACAGTGCTAATTTTACATGGTGACCCTAGCAGGCGGTGTGCTGCAATAATGCACGCGCACCGCTGGGACCTACAAAAGGAACAAAAATAAATTAAGAAAAGGAAATTAAAAATGAAAATGAGGATTACATTTTCACCCGGATATGAGAAAAAATCAGTTAAGACGAAAAACGAATGTAAGACGAGGTTATAGTATTACATATTTTTAAAGAAAATAATATAAACAATATACATACCAATAAACATAAAATATTTGGTTGAGCGACGAGCCTACTTAACCCTTTCACAGCGAATCACGAGTACCGCTTGGCATTCGTATCAAGCGGCGCCTTAAAATGCTCCGCTGTGAAAGTGTTAAGCCTATTACGCGAGATGTCAAACCCAAATGGACTGTATACGCGAAACTGCTTCTTCCGTCTACACAAAATGGCGACTATAGCACGCGGTTTCCCATACAATGCACTCGCTCTTCCCTAAACGAGCTATTGCTTGCCAAAATATATGAAGGAACCCGAACCCTGCTTGATTAGGAGAAAATGAAATTGGAGCGGATTAACTAATAAACACAATTATATCAAGCAGGTATGAATATGAATTAAGGTGGGGTTCACTCACCGGGGGTGTTGTTTCCATGTGGCTTGGGCGCTTTGTTGCTGCGGTGCGACTTCTGTTGGAATCTCCTGGGGCCCCAGAGATGCGTTCCTGTCCGGTGATGCGATGGAAGAGAGCGGTGCGCGACTATATCTCACACGAGGTGAGGCGGTTACTCCCGGAACTAGACTGCTCCGGGCTAATGCGGTTGAACTAGCGGTGCGCGTATGCGTATTCTAGGACACTACTGTCCTAGGCGGTGTGGTTCCAACGAAGAGCGCGACGGGAAGAGGGCGCGCGTGGGCCGCGCGCTCCTTTTATTCCTTCGGTTGCGATGGTCGCGTGACATTCTAGAACTATCTTCTTTCCCCTCCCACCCAACCACCCCGATGTGTCGATAGGAGGGTAGAATTATTATTTTTTGGAAAGGGATAAACGCTTTGGCAAGCCTACCTTCTAATAAAATAAATACGAATGGTTTTCCGCGCAACCATCTCCCCCGCCCTTGAAGGATTTCCTTCAAAATAACTAAAACAACAAGAGCTAAGATCAAACTGACAAATAACTAGCTAAGATTAAACCTAAAATTCAACTACAATTTCTAATCTAGAAAGCTAATTTAAACTATGGGCAAGGGACACAAACGGATTGTGTTACTCGACAAGACCTAAAGTCCGCATTTACGGAAATGACGGCTTAGGACGTATCCGAAAGCAAGCTATACATCTGTGCACCCGATTGCGGATTAAGTTACGTGCGGAAAGAATCCAATAATTCTGACGCAAGATCGACATCAGCAAGTCGGGGCCAGCGTGAGAATTTAATTTATAATGGTAATCAACTAATAAATTCATGATATGGTCTTTACGCGGTAAAACTATAGGGTGCCGTTGGTCGAAGCTCAACTGCGATTTGGACAAGCGTCCACCTACCCTTACAATTCCATCCTGTAAAAATGGCTTAAGGCGTTGAAAGGCGCGACTACAAGTTCTATTCGATTGTAATCTTGTAATTTCTTCAGAGAAATGCGCACGTTGAAGTTCACGCAATACCAGCAACTCGGCATAGTTGTAATCGGACGCTAAGATATAAGAACGTCGCGGTAAAAGCTTCGCGAATCGACAAACGTAAATTACGCTATGCAATAATTTCGACCAAGAGGACAAGCGGTTCGCCAAAGCAATGATTGGAGAAACCTCTTCTCTTCCGGCGGTTGTGACACTGACGAAGGGTCGAAATCGGTTATTGGCCATTGCGAGGGATCCAAGTGAACCCAAGAAGGTCCGTGGAACCAAAGCGGATGGTCCATTATTTGCATCGGGGTGAGTCCTCGGGATAGACAATCGGCAAGGTTTTCCGTACCGGACACGTGATAAAAGTTCCGCGTTTCTAACTCGTCTTGGATCTTGACCACTCGATTCGCGACAAACGTATCCCAACGGTGGGGAAGAATGAACCCAGCATAAGGAGACGGTGGAGTCGGAAAAGGCAAATATCCTCTCTATGTGAACTCTGTCTCTACATGCGCTGATAACTGCGGTAATAAGCTTGGTGAGTACTAATATTGCGCAAAGCTCTAAGTGCGCCAGAGAGACAACCTTACGGGGGGGAGACTCTCGACTTAGAACTAATGAGGCTAATCGAATTTTTACCATTATTCTGAACGTGGAAATATACAACGCCCCCGTAAGCCTTCTCGCTGGCGTCGCAAACCCAACGACCGTGATGACGCTATTTCTATCGACGCTTTTATGACGTGGTATTTTAATTTCTCTTAGTGAAGGAAGTTCCTCTCTAAAACGCTGCCACAACCGAACAATGCTGTCAAGCGGCGAGTCATTCCCAATCGCATTCAAATAACCAAAGTTGTTTAATCAAAAGCTTAGCGTATAATACCACCGGAGCTACGAAACCCATGACATCCCATAATCCAGCAATGCATGACAGTATTGTGCGCTTTGTGCACTTCTCTACGGGCGGGTTTACCTTAAGGCTAAACACGTCGGACTCTGGTGACCGACACAGACCGAGTACCTTGTGTGTATCAGAATCGTCGAATTCCTTTATCGCCGAAAGACGGTGTGATAGTGTGATTGTGTCTAAAACCGGACGCAAATTACTAGTCCACTTGACAAGATCGAATTGACCCGATTTCATGAACTTTATAACCTCGACGATGGTTAGGGTGGCCCCCTCCACGCTATTGACCGAGTACACAAAATCATCCATATACAATCCACTTTCGATTGCCCTCTTAGCTTTAAGATAAGAGGGACCTTCATCGTGGGCGAGCTGTCTCACCATGCGTAACACATGAAATGGGCTCGACTTTAAACCAAAGCAAACGCGGTTAAATTCAAACACCATTAGAGGTTCCTTTGGGTTGAAACGATATAAAATGCGTTGGAATCTACGGTCGCATTTACGGACCCCTATGCAAAGAAACATTTGGCGAATATCGGCGGATAGTGCTATACTAAACAAACGAAAATTGGCTATTATATTAAATAAATTGCCCTGTAAATTTTGCCAACTATAGAGGATATCGTTAAGCGACAGGTGAGTGCTAGTTTTAGCACTAGCGTCGAGCACTACACGTAACTTAGATGTAAGTTTGTAAGTTGGCCCTCCCTAATGACCCCCTGATGTGGTATGAAATACGACGGTGTGTCTTCGTAGTTATCTAATTTCGAGGCCACAAGTGATATGTAACCTTCCCTTATATATTCGTTAATGACGCCGTCATAAGCTTCTTTTAACTGGGGTGAAGCGAGAATCCTACGCTCCAAGCTGTAGAAACGTTTTTCCGCCATTTGACGCGAATCGCCGAGTGATAAAACATCTCCTTTAAAGGGTAGCGCTACACTATATCGACCGTCGCGATCACGAACGGTCGTGCGGACGTAAATTTCCTCGCACACTCTATCATCTGGGCTAACTATAGGTGAAACGTTCACCTCCTCCATCTCCCAAAATTTGCGGACTAACGACTCGAGCGGTTCGACAGCCATACCACAATAAGAGGTTGCCGAAATACTATCCATGATGGGGGCGGAGCCAATGATGACATAGCCCAAGACGGTTTCCAATGCGTAAGGCGCGGTATACGAGGAGTTGCCCCTGACCTTATTGTTTAACAAAAGATGAGGGAAAAGCGATGCTCCAATGAGCATGTCTATGTTTCCGGGAACGGCGTAAGTGTCGTCTGCTAGAGTCAAACTTCAATCATTGCCGAGGTGTCAACCGAAACGGTTGGTAGCCGTTCAGTGACCCCATCTACTACTAGTACGTTTATATCAAAGTTAACATTACGATCTATCCGAGAATAAAATTTTAAATTTATATATCCGTGGGTAACTTTACTAGTACCTCCGATGCCTTTGACTACGGGACATGAAAGTGACCTATTTATTACTAAGCTTAAACGCTGACAACATTGTCGCGTTATAAAGCTATTTTGGGATTCGCTGTCCAGCAATGTACGGATGCTTTGTTCATTTCCACGCGAATCCCTAATTACAATACGGGCTGTACCCAGTAACACGGTTGAAGGGGGCTGTGCTCCCATATTTGCCAATGAGCACAGAGCGACATCACCAGGTCGATCGCTAGAATCGTTGACTTTAGTAGGGGTAAATTCCTTGTCCGCTTTACTTGACGCAGATATGTTGCTATTTTCGAAATGTAACAACGTGTGATGTTTTCTGGCGCACTTGTTACACGCGGAACTAGAATTGCATTTTACAACAGAAATAGAAATAGAATAGAAATAGAAACTTTTTTATTCAATGTAGATTATAAAAATACTTATTGAAAGTCACTTTTTTTAATTTAATTTACCACTGGTTCGCAAAAAAAAACCTCTGTCCTGGGAAGAACCAGCAAGAAACCCAGCGGGACTATTTTTTTTTTAATAATAGCTTACAGTCATGTTTACAATCAACAACACAAGACAAATTAGAAATAGCTTGGTAGCGATCACCCTTCCCAGGGGTTATTATCATCTATAAATTCCTTAATATTATAATAACCCTTTTTAATACAAACTTATTTTAATAACATTTTTGAACTTTGTGTATGACAAATTTTGTATATTTTCTGGGATTTTGTTGTAAAAGCATATACATCGCCCCAAGAATGAATTACTGACTCGGTGGAGTCGAGTAACTGGTACTACCAGATTGTGTCTGCTCCTAGTATTTACAGAATGAATATCACTTATTTTCGCAAAACTACTTTTATTTTTGTGTACGTACATTAAATTTTCATAAACGTATTGAGAGGCCAGAGTTAATATATTAATTTCCTTAAATTTTTGTCTCAGTGACTCTTTTGGTTTTAAATTATATATTGCTCTAATGGCCCTGTTCTGTAAAATAAATATAATTTCAGTGTCAGTCGCGTGTCCCCATAGCAAAATACCATACGACATAATGCTATGGAAATAACTAAAGTAAACTATTCTAGCTGTTTCAACACTGGTAAGAGTTCTAATCTTTTTTTACAGCATATGCTGCAGAACTAAGTCTGCTAGCTAGTTTTGATATATAGGGGAGCCATTGAAGCTTTGCGTCCAGTGTGATTCCAAGAAAAATGGTGGTATCAACAAGACTCAGTTCCTCCCCATTTAAAATTAAATTAGTATTGACATGTTTAACATTAGGAGTTACGAATTTCATACATTTAGTTTTAGTTCCATTCAAATGCAAATTATTAACATTAAACCAATTGACTAACTTAGCTATAGCATTATTTACTTCGTCGTAATTTAATAACTGTCGTTTTAATTTGAAAATTAATGAAGTATCATCAGCAAATAATACTATATCATGGTTATCCCCCACTATGTAAGGTAAGTCATTAATATATACAAGAAACAGAAAGGGGCCGAGAATTGAGCCCTGAGGCACGCCCATTTGTACAATCGACCCGGAAGAACTCATACTATTAATAACAACTTTTTATGTGTAACAACTAAATGCTTATCGCTTAAACAATTCGGACATAAGTTGTTTGTCCTTACTATTCTATAACGTTCGCTGGGTGAATGTTTACGAAAGGTCGCACAATTGTATAAATTACCGTGTTGTTTATCTTTACATAGGATACACGCATTCTGCGGCGGTACCGGTGCAGCGGTTACGTACGTTAACGACCCTGCGGTTTTAGGTGATGGAGTCTGTCTACGACCGACACCTTTCTTAACTTCCTGTCTAACGTTCGAGGAGCGCTGCATCACTTTGATTTGGTCTCGCACAAAGGATGCCAATGAATCAAATGAGGGCATCTCCGAGCTACGATGCTCTATTTCAAACGCACGCACGGTGTCGGGGTCTAGTTTCTTTAGTGCAACATGGAGAAACACCACGTCCATAAGGTCATTAAATTTCAAGTTCTTAAGTGCAGCCACCGATGCCACAAATTTATCTAAAAACTGCTCTAAGCCGTTGATGTTCGCGGATGATATAGGTTTAATATCAAATATTTGGTCTAAATATGAAGAGGCTAACATTCGCTTATCTTCATATTTGTCCTTAAGCGTTTCGAATATTAACAAATAATTATTTGCTGTTGGTATGAAACCCGAGCAAATTGACTGTGCCCTGCCACTCAGTTTACTAATTAAATAATATAATTTTTCAGCGTCCGATAACGATGGATTATTATGTATATTGTTTTGAAAACTACTAAAGAAGAAGAGCCATGTCTTAATATCTCCATTGAATACCGGAATATCTATTGGGGGCAACCTAATTGAATCACGTGGGCGTACCTGGGCTTCCGGCTTTGCTTCGCTTTGAGATGGGGACTGCAAGAGCTTCGCCGTTCTTTTCACGTAATACAACATATCTTCAAATGCTAGAAGCGGTTGGTAGTTCACTGTATATTTCGGGTCGACTTGTAATTCCAAATTATTAATTTGGTCTAATATCCTTTCGTAATCCGTCCGCAAAGAATCCGCTGTTTCTATTTCATTTAAAAACGTTTCTCGCACTGCTTCTACGTTAATGTTCTTTATGTGATCACTAATATTTTGTATACGTGAAAAAAGTATGTCCCTCTTGGCGTAAAGTGTTTTAAGTTTAAATTCATTTCCACTAACTGCACTTTTAAATTATTTTAATTAATATTAGATTAATCACAATTAATCGCACAAGGCTGAAGGATGGACGCAATGTAACACAACTATATCTCCCAACACTATTGTCTTATCATGCCGTATTACGTCGTTAAATTGAACACCTGTACAACGAGCCGAGGTGACGCGTGTCGCTCGCTAAACTCAATATATTTTTTTTTCAAAATATGTCGGGTAAGCGCGTAAAACGTGTGTGATTAAACTGTTTTCAATTACTAAGCAACTAATAAGCTTTAAATTTAAACTAAATACAAACACTATTTAAATGAATAATTCTATTTGCGAGTAACTAACCAAAGTTCGAATTTAAACAAAACAAACACTATTTAAATGAATTAATTCTATTTGCGAATAACTAACCAAAGTTTAAATTTAAACTAAACGAACACTATTTAAATGAATGAATTCTATTTGCGAATAAATAACCAAAGTTTCAATTTAAACTAAAGAAACACTATTTAAATCTATTCAATAAAATTAGAGTGCGCTGTCTAAGGAATTAATCTAACAGTTCGATGATTGAATGGACGGTGCGGCTATAGCACCAGTCCAAATCCGACCGAATGACCAGAAATGGTTGAGCAACGAGCCTAAGGTTACCGAATTTCTAATTCCCCGGTCGAGCCTTAAGCCTATTACGCGAGATGTCAAACCCAAATGGACTGTATACGCGAAATTGCTTCTTCCGTCTACACAAAATGGCGACTATAGCACGCGGTTTCCCATACAATGCACTCGCTCTTCCCTAAACGAACTATTGCTTGCCAAAATCTGTGAAGGAACCCTGCTTGATTAGGAGAAAATGAAATTGGAGCGGATTAACTAATAAACACAATTATATCAAGCAGGTATGAATATGAATTAAGGTGGGGTTCACTCACCGGGGTGTAGTTTCCATGTGACTTGGGCGCTTTGTTGCTGCGGTGCGACTTCTGTTGGATCTCCTGGGGCCCCAGAGATGCGTTCCAGTCCGGTGGTGCGATGGAAGAGAGCGGTGCGCGACTATATCTCACACGAGGTGAGGCGGTTACTCCCGGAACTAGACTGCTCCGGGCTAATGCGGTTGAACTAGCAGTGCGCGTGGGCAAGAGCCTTCTAAGACACTACTGTCCTAGGCGGTGTGGTTCCAACGAAGAGCGCGACGGGAAGAGGGCGCGCGTGGGCCGCGCGCGCCTTTTTATTCCTTCGGTTGCGATGGTTGCGTGACATTCTAGAACTATCTTCTTTCCCCTCCCACCCCACCACCCCGATGTGTCGATAGGAGGGTAGGATTATTATTTTTTGGAAAGGGATAAACGCTTTGGCAAGCCTACCTTCTAATAAAATAAATACGAATGGTTTTCCGCGCAACCAATATTGAAGATTATTTCAGAAAGCGATGATGATTTGAAGTAATTTAATATAATATTAAGAGAAAATTAATGAAATGAATTTGCGAAAACAGAAGAAATTACAGCCCAGTGAGCTTTAGCGGCAAAGTTAGCAAAAAGTATAAAGAAGTAAATAAGAAGTAACATCGCATCTGTGTTATTTTTGATTTCATATAATATTTTATTACTAGGATGGAATGCCTCTCTGCAGTTAAAAAGGGTCTCCAGATATGTACACTTACCGTACGCAACATAGCAGTATTAAGTTGCTATTTTACGCTGATTTTCCGATTCGTGCTACAACCATAATGTAGCAGAGTGGCTCTACACCATACAAATAACCTTGAAGTCTTGTTGATTACAGGATCCCAAGCAGATGGTAGCACCCAGCCACGGGGTGAACCTGTAAGTGTTTACAGACTGCAGACTTCTCGAAGCGTCAATTCTTCATATCATCTTTAACGCGGGTTTTTTGTCTGTCCTATGTAAGAGAGACCACATTCACAATCAAGCTTATACATTCCTGCGTCTTGCAGAGGGATATTACGCTTGACCGATGGTAAAAACTAACTTATTTTCTTCGGTGTT
This sequence comes from Parnassius apollo, assembly GCA_907164705.1. NCBI lineage: Eukaryota > Metazoa > Arthropoda > Insecta > Lepidoptera > Papilionidae > Parnassius > Parnassius apollo. Next base: position 114,373 of record CAJQZP010001448.1, on the reverse strand, counting down.
TTTAGGGATCTGTGACAGTAAACACATAGCCGCCGAGCTCTAACACGTCGAGCAAGTTTTGCATGACAACAAGTATAGGTCCCGGAACAGGTGATAGGTGCTCTTCAAACTAGGTAAGACACATCATTTTATTTTATTGAGCAGATATGTGCAAGTTAATTATTACCAACTTTAGCATTTACCACTTTATTTAATTCTTGACTTTTTTAAATTTTTATTTTATAAACAACAAACAAACAACTCTCTCAGATAATATTTGCATAATAGTGAACCGTCATTGTTATTTGAGCATTGATTCCGAGTAGAATTGCCATACAAAAGAAGCAGAAGACTTTTTTTCTAACTTTGTCTAACTGACCACTAAGCCACTTTCTCATATCGAAATTTTAATATAATTATATAATAATTATACAATTGAACACTGAAGACCATTTCGGAGGAAATATTCACTGTTCACAATTATTACCTGTGCACGATTGCACCGCCCCCTGTAGCAGTAATTTATTTTTCCAAACAGCGTAACTTACAAAGTGAACTTTTTAAATTGGAAGTTTGAAAGCGAAATTCGCATGCCACTTGCATTTTAAATGTTTCAATTTATGAAAAACGTGTGTATGTAATGTTAAGAAAGCGAAAATTCTGCGAAATCTCTATTTATATAATTTTATTTAATGAAACTAGTTATTTACGCATTTTATTCCATTTAATAAATTATTCACGACTTTTGGGGTACATTGTAGCATTTTACGGGGCGACAGAGGTGTTCAACGTTCAAATATCATAGTTACCTCGGCCTTCCTAAAGCTTTCATTATTTAAGTCGTTTTTTTATAGAATAATGGTGACAAAAAAGCCAGCCCACAGTCCATAGGTGTTATCCTTACATATGTATCAAAATGCGTTGTCGCTTCTGAAGACTAAGATGGAGTGCTTCGTTTCCTGTAAAAAGATTTTCCAGTTCCTTAAACACACCGTACAAAACACAGCAACATTAATCTGCTATTTTACGCTGGTATTCTGTAAGAGCGTGGTCAGGGCCGACCCGTTCGTGATACAACCATAATATAGGTGCAGCGTGGCTGTACCACGTAAAGAAACATTAGAACCTATCAAGTTGAAGGTCTACTACTAAACATAGACTTCCCCATAGACTGCCTCGAAGCATCACAACTGTGGTAAATATACCCCATATTTACCACAGTTGTCACGCTTGGCACGCGGGCTGGTAACCTACTTCTTCTTTCTATAATTTGGTATCAACAAGACGCTGTTGTCAATCTCGTAATTCATTATGTGATATGGAGTAGTAGACTCTCTTAAGCCTTCACAACACGACAAAACACCGATAAATACTGCTTGGCTACATAAATAACAATTGAGATAGCGTCATAATTCATAAAGAGTTCCAAAGTTAACAAATAGGCAACTAAACTGCTAGTTTTCGCCATTATCTAACCACGTGTGACTTGTAAAGTTAAATTGCCCTGCTTCTTCCACGAGTAGTTTGTATAAGATAATTACTGCGACGGCAACTACGTATTATCTCGAATTACTACAGTTTGTGCGCGTAACTTGTGCTTTAAGATTAAACATGCTTCGAAAGTTTGCCGTTGTTATAATGATAATGAAATTGTAAAACACATGAAAATGATATCGTAAATGAAATGAATTTAACTTTCCCAATAGTTAGTACCTCTATATATAGATTGTTACATTCAATTTTAAATTCATTTTGAAAAAGTATTACACTTGGACATAGGTACATTAACAAAAAATCATTAATTAAGTTATTTATAGTTCCGAAAACTCATTTTTCATGACATGAAATTTATATAAAAAAGAAAACACTACTAGGTACACAGCTCAAGTTTGTTTTACAAAATATTTATTAATATTAAAAAGGCAATTTTATTTCAAACAGGTAACATAATGTTAGGTTCCGTTTTCTTTTATAAAGATAAAACGTAAAAAGAATACCATTACATTAATAAATTTATAATAATAGTGTCTTGATAGACTCTGAACTTTACTTTATGAGCAAAACATAACCAAATATAGTTTAAAATGTACAAATTTTACATAAAAAAACATATGACAAAAAATTCAATCAGATTTGTAGTAAATATGAATCAATGTACCTAAAATATGAAAAAAATATCTCGTAAATTCATATATAAATGTGGTTAAACAATTACGCACACAATACATACACACACAACACATTTTCGCGTAGTTGTGTAAATCGATCCCTATAGTTATTACATGTGTAACTTGTTAGTCGCATTTTGGGTAGCATTAATAGGCCTAATACAGAAATGCAAAATCTCCAACTTTTTGATTTGCTCGGGGATCCCCTTATTATCCTGTATTTTTGTCTATCCATAATTCTTGTACGTACTTTCTTATCTTTCTTCTTAATATTTTTGACCTTTAGCTAGCTCTCTTTCTCTATATTCACTTATATATATTTATTAATTTATTAGATACCGGGAATCAGAGTATAAATTCATTTCATTAATATTTTATTTCGTGATATTTATCACGCGGGTACTTTATAAATATGGGTCCCATTTATTTGGATATTATATTACATTTTCGTAACATTCATTTTATTTTATTGGTATATAAAATTTTTATGATTAGTCAAGATAAAAGTGTACCTTGGGTTGTGCGCACAACCTTGAGGTCTACGTTTAAGTCATTAAAAAGGACTCCAACAATTGTCACCGAGGAAAACTAAGTTCACACTATGATTCAATGAAGGATATGACCTATAATATGGACCATTATTAAGGGTAACAAATTTAAGACTTCTCTGGTCCCTAACAGTACTAATATGAGTAAACTCGTGTACATCACTTGCACCAAAGGTACTGTTCCCTAGTACCCGTTACGCCCGATTTTATCATTAAATCACGGAAACATACCCTGCTCGAGGACTATATGTTATACCAGTGATGGACGTTCCCGTATCTCTCCATTACCTATTTATTAAGGTCAATTATTTTCTTTTATATCTATTCTTTCCATGCATAATTCTTGCTTCTAACGGATTCAATACCACTAGTTTAAGTTAGTTTTTAAGCATCATCAAATATTTGGGTGATCAGTCCAATATTAACGAAACAAAGCTACTCAACCATTTGTATTTCAACTTTTAAGTATTTCTTTCTTTCATTCCTCACATTTTTTAAATACATCCTTGCTAATTTTTGTACAAAATGGGATAATATTTTTTCAGTTAAAGTTAAACTCAGTTAAGAAAAATTACTATAAAATCTCTCTTAGGCTGGCGACGTACATACTTTATAATATAATAGCATTTTTCTAGTCAGTTTTCCTTTCCGTTTTAATTACAATGTGTACCCTACTAAGGATGTGCTGGTGTTATGTACATGTACATGTTATGGTTATTATTCCTTATAAGTAGAATTCTTGTACGATAGAGACCTACTTAGTAATAAATAATATTTTTTGAATTACACAACAATAATAAAATTCACATTGTTTTTAAATATAACTTCATATAAAATTTGAGATAAGATTGAGATAATTTGACATAAACACAGAAACAAATTAATAATAATTGGTTGTAACATTTGCAATTTATAATATATAATGATTGACAAATTAATGATTATACCAAGTATATGACATTGAGCTATAATAATAATCTAACGTTGGTATTTCCTCTGAAGCTGTTACATAATTCATTAGAAAGTTACCATATCAATTAAAAATATTAAATAATTATATGTACGTTGTTAAAATTTGGATAAATATTGTTATGTTTACATGTCCATTAAAATTTACACATTACTCTGGTAGAATATGTAGAACTTAATTATACTTAAACACCATTGCACAACCATTTTGTTGCAAAACAAATATTATTATTATCAATATTAAGTAGTTATTTACCGTTGAATAAAACTATTATTTACGGATTTTATCGCGTTTAATTACTTTAATTTATTACGAGCTTATAGTATCATGAAGTCTTGCAGTGGCACTGCAAGACTTCATGATACTATAAGCTCGTTTTGCGTAAATCGGATCAAAAATTAATATTAAAAAAACTGAAGGTAGCCGGACTAACTATGACATTGGGACGTCAAACATCTCAGTCCACCTGTGACCATGGGTGCTGTAAAGCACCCGAAACGTCGGGATAATAATAAAAATAAATTAAAGTAATTAAACGCGAAAAAATCCGTAAATAATAGTTTTATTCAATGTGTAGTGTTCGCATAAATTTAAGAAATCAGTTATTTACCGATTAATTATTGCGGTATAATACATAATTTTGAATTTTTATAAATTCTAGTGCTAATGTTTTTCCTATTTTTTAATGAATGATTCAAAAATGTTTGCTTTCCCCAGTCTGTGTATAACATTATGTAAGTAATAATATAATTTGACAATAGAATCGACACTATTATTATATAATTAAACTTACATTCGGTGCTTTCGAGACGTCTTGTACCTGCTACAGAACTTGGCTAGTCTCTCGTTGTGTCCCTGACTTCTTTCTGCTGCTCTGGCACTCGAAGATGTTAGCTCACCGATGTGGTTGGGCATGGACTTCCTCGTAAGCTTCTTTTTTCTTAACTTCTTTACTCTTCTCTTGAAGGAATTTTGATTAAGAAGTTTTCTGTTCTTGGAATCTTCTTTCTTGGAACTTGTCAATCTTGATTTTGCTGTTAAAACAATGTTACTGGAGCTTCTTGTATAATTTGTTTTTCAGTTTTTTTTTTTTAATTTTTTCACATTTTTTCTTTAAGCTCTGCTCTTCTTATATTCGTATTTAAAAAAAAAATGTTTGTCACGTCCGGTAGTATGTTCATTTTATTATTATATTATTTTCATATATTTATTTTGATTTATTTATTTTCTTCAATCAATTACTTTACTTCCTATGCAGGTCCCGGCGGTGCGCTTGCATTGTACGAGTAGCAGCGCACCGCCTGGCAGGGTCGCCATGTAATGTTGGGAGGTTCGGGGAATAAATGATAATACGTCTAGTGGTCTTGACTGTAGATTTATTACTAACTGAATGTCTATTAGGCTATCATATATATAGCTACATGATCATACACTACACACACACTACAATGAAGTAAAAGAAGTAAAATTATTTTAAAATAAATAAAATGGCAGCAATTGTTTAAAAAAAAAACAGAACAATACAGACTTGTGCATCAATTAGTGACAAGGAAATTATCTACGGGTTCGTAAGTAATAAGTGCATTTAATTAGCGATACATAGGCTAGGATGCTGTCTTATTTAATTTATCAATTAACTCCGTCCCTTTTATTGAAAAAAATTTCGCAGCATATCTGTAATGTTATATTTACTAAGCAAAACATTTTTATATGGATCCAAGTAGGTTTACTTGCTGGTTATTCCTAGGATAGTTTTTTACCGAATTATCCTGGAATAGAAGATTGAGAATTTAGTATATATTTAAAAAAAATATTCCTTATTGTGCTACTCTGTTCTATTATATTCATAATCATATTATTTATTCCATCCATAATATTACAGTTCATGTGCTGAAACCATTTTAAGTTTCAACTTAAAACTATGAGAAAATTATGGGCCCTGCAGGGCACGGAAATTACGAGAGAGGAGGGCCATTATATAATAATGATAAATACACTGGTTTGGAACTGTAGGTATTCTAGGTAGGCATTTAAAATTTATCATTTAAGTATTCGTTTAGTGTGTGATAATGTTTACAAATTAAATATTCCTTTATAAAATAAAATTTTATATCGAGTCTGGGAGTTTGTTAAAATTTTTGATAGACATGACGATGGGAACTGATGAAAGTAGTTTAAGGCGAGATATGGGTAGTCAGTTTTTCTTTATTGTAATATATATCTGGTATTGCTTTCTCCTTGTTTAATATAACATTCTGAATATTTTTAATTAATTTGCGGATTTCCAAGATGTATATGCACGGTAAGGTGAGTATTTTATGTTTGACTAAGTATGGTTTGCAGCTATCAGTGTTTTGTATGTTAAATATTATTCCAATTAGTTTTTTTGTATGATTAAAAGATTCTGACGTCTGTGCTATTTCCTTATATGATAACCTCGTAGTAGAGACACAAGTACATCATCATCATTATCATTACAGCCCTTCACAAGTCCACTGCTGAACATAGGCCTCCCCCAAGCAATGCCACAAAGCACGGCCTGAGCCACCTGCATCCATCGACTTCCTGCATGTCTTACCAGGTCGTCACTCCATCTAGTGGGGGGTCGTCCTACACTACGCCTACCGGTACGAGGCTGCCACTCGCGAACCTTTCTTCCCCATCGGTTATCGGTTCTTCGAGCTATATGGCCGGCCCATTGCCACTTCAGCTTACTAATCCGTTGGGCTATGTCGGTCACTCTGGTTTTACTGCGGATATCCTCATTTCTGAGTCTACCACGCAGAGAAACTCGAGCATAGCCCTCTCCATAGCTCGCTGAGCGACCTTGAGCGTCCTCATACGGCCAGCAGTGAAGGACCACGTCTCTGATCCGTAAGTTATCACTGGCAACACGCACTGGTTGTACACTTTAGTTTTCAGAGATTGAGGTATACCTGACGAGAAGATGTGTCGTAATTTCCCGAACGCTGCCCAGCCGAGTTGAATCCGTCGATTGACCTCTCGGTCGAAGTTGGACTTACCTAGTCGGACTATTTGTCCCACGTAAACGTACTCGTCAACAACTTCGAGCATAGTGCTCCCAACAACTACCGGCATAGGTGTGAAATGGACATTAAACATGATCTTTGTTTTGTCCATGTTCATCTTAAGACCTATCCGTTGGGAGACACCATTGAGGTCATTGAGCATAGTGCTAAGGTCCTCCAGGGATTCTGCCATAAGGACTATATCATCGGCAAATCGAAGGTGAGTGATGTACTCGCCATTGATGTTAATACCGTATCCTTTCCAGTCCAGTAGCTTGAAAACGTCTTCCAACGCAGCGGTGAAGAGTTTCGGGGTGTAAGTGATATAACGTCACCCTGTCTTACACCTCTCTGTAGTTGGATAGGTTTCGAGCTCTGGTTCTGTACTCGGATAGCCATCGTATCCCTACTATACAAGCACTTAAGCACTTCGATATACCGACAGTCAACTTGACATCGCTGAAGGGACTGTAGCACCGCCCAAATTTTGACGGTTACAAAGGCTTTCTCATAGTCCACATACGCCAGGCAAAGTGGCAGATTGTACTCTTCGGACTTCTGTACAATCTGCCGAAGGGTATGTATGTGGTCTATGGTACAGTGGTGAAGCCTTTTCGGAAACCGGCTTGTTCGGCAGGCTGGAAGTCGTCGACGCTGCAGAATTCGTAATGACTCTCGAAAACAGCACGTAGACGGAGCACAGTCTTCAAGAGAGAGTTGTCGCCTTTCTTAAAGAACAATACCACCTCAATTCTGCTCCACGTCTCTGGTGTAGTGCCACCATGGAGGACGGAATTGAAGAGCTTCTGAAGGACTTCAAGTACTGGTGTTCCACTCGCTTTCAGAAGCTCCGCTGTAGTTCCATCCTCGCCTGGGGCCCTGCCGTTTTTAAGGTGCTGGAGAGCCATTCTAATCTCGCTCAGACTGACGTCCGGGATATCATCGGAATAGTGTCGGATAAGACTTGCTCTTGGATCGTTACTCACACTTGCGTGTGGCTCCAACGATGATGTGTACAGCTGCCCATAGAACTTCTCAATCTCACTCAGGTAAATCTCAGATATCTCGGAAACGATGCTGCCACACTCAGTCTTCAGCTTTGACAGTTGACTTTTTTCTGGCAGACAGATCTCTGGCAAAGACTTTGAAGCCCTGGTTTCGCTCGATCGCTTCTTTAATACGAGCAGTATTAAAGTTGCGTAAGTCTCGCCGCATGCATTCAGATCTGTCTGTTCAGTTGCCTGTATGCTGTCAAATCTGTTGACGATTGCAGCCTCATCCCCCGTCTAACAGCCATGAGATTAAGAGTGTGATCGGAGATTTTTTGTGTTCTTCTGCGGCGGGTCTTGCAGAACTTTGCTCCAACCGCATGGACAGTTTCCACGAGCTTGTCATTCATATCGTCCACTACATTGCAATCTTCTAGGCACTGAAAGCGGTTACGTAACTTGAGCGATTGATGTTGATTTTTTTCTTACGTTTCGTAATTGAAGTGGTCTATTTCTACGAATTGCTCTTGATTCTGTAAATATGACTTTTTCCATTCTGTTCGTTTTTGTTCTGTTTTGTTTTATTCTGTTCTGTTCTGTGCTGTATTCTTACCACTAGAGTTGGACAAGTCGATTTTCTAAAGTTGTATACAAAAAATAAAAAGTGAATGGCGATGATATAGCTCAACAAGTTACGTGACTTAACGTTGATTGTATTCATTTTATAGTTTTCTATTAGCACTTAAGGTTGTAAAAAGTTAATTTGGTTAGATCCTCAGGACAAATATTTTTCTAAGCAACTGACAAAATATAAGAAACAAGTAAGAAAAGAACTTAGAATAAGTATATTTTATGGTAGAGCAACGCTACAGCTGCACTGAACGATCACATAGAATACCAGAGTGACGAAGCAGCTTAATGCTCTGTGTTTTTTATATGATAAGTGTAGAGAACCAAGAAACGTTTTTACTAGAAACAAGACAAGATAGAATATTTTTGTACATAGAGGTGCGTCCCATTTTCATTCTTAATCTAGGATTGACGGAGGTGGATATGGGCCGCAACACCCACTTACCATCAATTGAACTGCGAGTTTATCATCATTATTCTATAAATAAAATAAAAGCTATTGATAAAATTAAATGTGAACTCAAGTTCGGGATACAAATTTTAATTTTACAAACGTCGCCTCTCTTATCCAGCACCTAGCTCTAAGTGGATTTTATCAAAGTTTTGTATTGTTGGAGAGAATTTACGACTCGCTGCTATGCGGTGTTCAGCTGTCTAATGCACCTATAGCTCTACCCGATAGCTCTTCTTTGTTTTCGTGCAACAAAACAAATTAAACTTATTATAAACTTTAATGTTTAGAAATCGTGAGAATTTCACATTAATCCTTCAATAAATGACGTGTGTTAGTCCCGTAGGGTGCAGGAGTCGATTATGGGAATATATACGTCAATAATAGGTAAATTTTTATAGAATAGTTGTAACAAACGAGCAACAAGTCCATCTGATGGTAAGTGGATACTATGGCCCATAAACGTCTACATTTATCCTCAATTAAGAATCAAATTGCAGATGCTTTTTCACTCCTGGGGACTAAGAATAAATACCTCGTATCCAGTAAAAAGGGTCTCCAATACTGTATATTCACCATACGAAACATAGCAGCTTTAAGCTGATATTTCACGCTGGTATTTTGTGAGATCACTCACCTCTATATACACAAGTACGCTGGACTGGCTATACCATTCAAAATGTCGGTGCCGATTTGAAGCGCCACCATTTTTTGTACCGGGAACTAAGCGACATAATATGTCTATTGTCTTCTTTAAATCGTCTCTGTATTTTTAACTTTTAAACTAAAAATGAAGCTATTTTATGTGGTTTTATTGTGATTGATTTTTCGTCGCCTCAGTGCTTGTTTGGCCAACAGACCAATTTGGACGAAAATGACCTTTGAATGTAGTGTGCTTAAGAATCAAATTCTACACAATCTAAATCAAGAATGACTCGTGTAACTATACCAATAAACAAGTAAAATACTATATCAAAAAACAAACATCCACAGCTACAATTTTAATTTTCGTTCTTGTATGGCTTACCACCACAAATGAACCATCATTTCAATAGCGGAATTCCCAGCGCGTGCTTGCTTGCCGTATATCCTCAAATTAACCAATCACAGCCTGGCTGTTCCGCCATATTGGTTATTTTGCGACGCGAAACGGTGTTATAACTGCAAGATTTTTTAAATTTTTCAGTTAATTTACAAGTGAAACGAGGTGGAAAGTGTCTCTACAACTTTGAAAATTATGTACTGGACCAGTTTTGATAAACAGTATAACCGCAGTACTGCATACTATGAAATGTAAGTTGATTTTAGTCATTGTGGTATTATTTTAGGTCACGTTATGTCTGTAATACAGGGTGGTTCAGTATCATACTGTTGTCATACTCATAACGCTGAAGAATTTGTTTGTTTTTTCAAACGGACGAATCCTTGGGTTGGCTAGACCGATTTAGACGGGATTTTCACTTAAAGATAGTTAATTTGATACTAAATAATTTTGGATATCCTTTCTCAGTGCGAACTTCTACTTTTCTTATGGGAACAGGAACTACGGGTTTCTTTGTTTGTTCTGTTCATTTGTTTAGTTTATTTATTTGGTATGTATGCTTTTGAAGGCGTTATTAAGTGATTCAAGGTTGGAAGGGGTTTCAGGGATTTTAGGGGCTTTTAACATGTTGAACTGAGTGTATAAACGTGCTTATTAATATTATAAACGCGAAAGTGACTTTACTCGAATGTTTGTTAAGCTTTCACGTCTAAGTCGCTGAACGAATTTTGGTGAAATTTGGTACATAGATAGATGAAAGTCTAAAGAAGAACATAAGCTACTTTTGTTCCAGTAATCCGGGAACGGGACTTACGCGGGTTAAACCATGGGGCACAACTGGTAACACAAAAAAATACAAACCAAAATAACTTATTTAACAAAGAAATCACAATAACAAGATAGAATTACTTATGGCCCTCACACTAGGAAACCAAAATACCTGAGGATCACTTGTAAACGAAAAATACGCATCGAATACATAGCTTCCTCCATTTTGGAAGTAGGTTAAAAATAAAATGAATCGTAGGTTGATAATCGAAAAAAGTACTGGTTTCACTGCGGTTTCACGAGGAAAAAGTAGCCTGTGTTATCCAGGATATAATTCATCCGGGTGCAGTTACATCCAAATCCGTTCAGCAGTTTTTGCGTGAAAAAGTAACAAACATCCATCTATCTATCCCCATAAACTTTCACATTTATAATATTATAGTAGAGTAAAAATAACTATTTGAAGAAGCTTAAAATGTTACCTAAACTATAATACAAATTTTAAATAATAAAAACTAAAATTTATTTTTTAGGGTTGATAGAGTGAAAAAAAGTTATTCATGGCCTGTAAAGAGACCGAAACGTTGAAGAAGTTAACGAAATTCTTACAGCGAACTGCGCAAAAAATGTCATTGCTTGCAGCAACGGCAGCGGACACGCTTTAAATTATGAAGAAGAAGGCGAACAAACATTTACCGAAAAACGCGCTATAACGCCAGTAGAAAATTACATTGTTTGCCCTGGTAGTACAGAAATAAAACTAGAAATGTCTATCATATTGATTGATTATGATTTCTTATATTTACGCGAACACTAAAAATTGAAATAATACTAGTTTTTACGGAATTTATCGCGTATATTTAACTTTTTAAATACCCGACGTTTCGAACGCTTTACAGCACTCATGGTCACGGGCGGGACTGAGATGTTCAACGTCCATATGTCATAGTGTAAGCTCTGACAGCGCGCGACATGTTATACTCCCGTTCGCTCGGGACCGTAATGGCGGCAAAATTTGAAAATTAGCAAATTTTTTTGCTATATTGCAAATTTTGCTATATTTTCACTTTGAGACAATATTTATGGATAAAACTTACAGGAATTCTTGTTGAATGTATAAACTATCGAATAAAATTTTTTTTGGTTGCTAGAAATTGTAATAAAATACGTAAATTACCCTGTATAGCACAGTAGTAGTATGTACTTCAATTTTAGTGACAAAATTACTACTAATTTGAATTCTACACTTTTGTTTTTGGAGAAATTTATATCAAATTGTTTGGAAATATGTATATTTTTATGTTTTATGTGTTTCCTTTCGTTACTCATACCAAAATATAAAATATAAAGAAATTAAAAAAATTAAATATTAATATTTTATCTGTGTGACATTTAGAACATTATTTCTAAAATAGTTTTGTGTGAATTTGAAATAAATACAACGTCAAGTTATTTGAAATATGTAAGAAAACTATTTTTACTTACATTTTACACTAAAAATAAATGAGAATGTGAAAAATACCACATTTATGACCCAGCCGCCATAATTGGCCTTCCAGATTTTGAAGCACTTTTGGCAATTTACTTTTCACTTTTTTATACCACAAATTATATATATATGTGTTCACTATATTACAAGGAATATAAAAAAGTATAATACTTTCGTTTTTAGTCCAGACACAAATATAAAATTCTATAAAAAAAGACGGAGCACATTTATCAAAACGGCACGTGGAACGCCGAAAGTTCAGAGTGATTTCTTTTTTTTTTTTTTTTCTAAGAAACATTGCCAGGTTATGGTTTAAAATAAAAGAGCATATCTTTGTCTTTGATACTAATATCTATTGCATAGTGTCTTTGGTTTTGTTTAAAACGAAAAAATAGTTTTTTCATAGGTAGACATGTTTACATAATTCTGATCTAATTCGATCACTACTTGGCGGGCGTAAGGTTGGTATTGCGCGATCTAATGTGAGCTAGGCTTGGTTAACAGGTTAACCGCGGTTACCATAGATTAAAATTTAACTTTTGTTCGTAACTTTTGTTGTTTTTGTGTGTGGAAGGAGGAGTTCTACAAGCAAGTAGATGGAGTGGCGATGGGCTCACCTGTATCTCCCATTGCCGCCGACATATTCATGGAAGACTTTGAGGAGAAAACCCTGCTTAGTTCTCCCATAAATCCAAGATTCTACAAGCGGTACGTAGATGACACTTTCACAATTCTACCTTTAGATAAAGTAACTGTATTTTTAGACCACTTAACTCTATAAATTCTAAAATTCAGTTCACAATGGAGTTAGAGGCAAATAATTCCTTAGCTTTTCTAGATGTGTTAGTAATTCGGAATCCTGATAACACCTTGAGCCATACTGTGTATAGAAAAAAGACCCATACAGATAGATATTTAGACGGTGATTCTCACCACCATCCTTCACAGTTAGCTACCGTGGGTAAATCTTTGTTTCAGAGAGCACGAGGGATCTGTGACAGTAAACACCTGGCTGCTGAGCTCCACCATGTCAAGCAAGTTTTGCATTACAACAAGCTTCGAGTCCCGCGCCTACGTCACAGTGAACGGGAGAAGCCGGCCACAGTCAAGCGTGTAGTTGCTGTACTGCCATATGTTAGAGGAGTCACTGACAGGATTGGCTACATCTTGAAGCGTGATTCCATCAAAACATACTTCAAGCCGCTGAAGAAGATTGGTCTGTTTTTACCATCAGTCAAGTGTAATGTCGCTCTGCAAGATGCTAGAGTGTACAAGCTTGATTGTGAATGTGGTCTCTCCTACATAGGACAAACTAAAAGATCAATAAAAACCCGCGTGAAAGAACATATAATTGATGTGAAGAATCGACGCTCTGGGAAGTCTGCAGTCTGTGAACACATACAGGATCGCCCCCGTCACTACATCAGATTTGATAGACCACAAATCCTCGCTAAAGAACACCAATTCCTTCCAAGGATGATTCGCGAGGCTATTGAAATCAATAAACATCCTAATTTCAATGGAGAAGATGGCAGGGTGCTACCATCCGCTTGGGATCCGATAATAAATAAAATTAAACCCCAACCCAAGCTTACAACTGCAAGACTTCAAGATACCGTAAGTTCATTCTGTATAGATCGGAACAAAAGTTAAATTTTAATCTATGGTAACCACGGTTAACTATGACATATGGACGTTGAACATCTCAGTCCCGCCCGTGACCATGAGTGCTGTAAAGCGTTCGAAACGTCAGGTATTTAAAAAGTTAAATACACGCGATAAATTCCGTGAAAACTAGTATTATTTCAATATTGATTGATAGTAATGCTAATGACGCTGCGAATGTTGTAGAACAAAAATCCTCAAGAAAGAGAAAAAGGTGCGCTGAAAATTGGCAGAGAATTATAACAATATAATTACAAGAAAAAAAAGAGAAGCTGCTGAGGAAAATGAAAATATCAAAGGGAAAATTTGTCCAGCAAAACAGGTTCACACTGGATGTGACGAAAAGTTGAAAATTCATTAAACCATGAACAAATATTACATGAATTAACATGTAGGATACGTTCACAAAGGAAAAGAACAGAAGCAGAAGAAAGTTCTTATTTCAGTACTTCTTTTTGAAAAATCAGCAAAAAGCGAAGGTGTGTCAGAAGTTTTTTTTCTGGTACTTTGTATATATCGCCTTAAAGAATTTATTATTTATACAAAAAACTTTACTACAACAAATTTAAATTGATTCCCACACCCTTTAAAGGAAAACACAAAAAAAAAACAGACCGCCGAAAGCAAAATAGAAGAAGTAATTCAGCATATAAATTCCTTATCCACACAAAAATCATATTTTTGTCAAACTATCACAAAACGGCAGTACCTTTAGTTAAAATTATACGCGAGTGAAACCGCGGGACACCGGTAGTATATATCTATAAATTCAACATTTAATTTGATTTTGAATTTTTGAATTTGAATTTTTTAATTCAGGCCTGTTAGATAAGATCCTAGTCAAGAGATTAAAAAACAATTTATAATTCATTTATTAATTTTATTATAATATACAATAATGATGCGCAGTGGATTGGTTTAATTTCACAGCCTGTATTGTGAAGTAAGGCTATAGGGGAAACAAGCGCAGAATACTTTTGGCTGCTATTTGGCTAGCATCCCAAGAAATGTAGTGTATATCCATTAACGTAATTATAGTTTCGTCTTTTTGTCCAATATCCATTTTTAAACCGGTTTTACACAATGTTAAAGTCAAAAGTTTTTATTTTTTACAGATTATTAGAAGTCCAGATGTGCCATTGTTTTGATAAGTGCTGAACATTACGGATTTATTTGAGCCATAGCATAGAAAAACAAAAAAAAAAAAACATTGCTCCTGTAAAATTACTCAAATGGTCTATTGGCTTAACAAGCACTGAGGCGACGTTTTGTTAAATAACAAGAATTATTTTTAAGTAATAATGTGAGTCTGCGTAATATGTAAAACTCGTTACCAAAAGGAAAGTGATATAAGATTCCACAAGTAAGTGAATTTGCAGCTATTATTAAACAAATTAAAACTATTTGATAATACAGGTACTTAAACATTTATTACTAATCTAAATATCGTAATTTGGTTTTATATTACTGAGTGTTGATAAACAATAAAATTCAATAGGTTTGTCGAGTTCTTTGTCTATAATACTTATCGATGTTCTTTCCTAACCATATCTGTTAACAGCCAAAGTTGCTGACAACAGATACCTAATTATCAAACATTTACTGATTAACAAGTCTCCAATTGAACCTAGACTAAAATTATGGCTTAAAAGAATAAAAATTGTGAATTTGCGTCCGAAATAAAATGATTATCTTTGTTCTAAGCACTTCACAGACGACCGTTTTATTAGATATGAGACACACTACTTTAAAAAAGTGCAGAATACCGACAATATTTTCTGTTAGTACTGGTTTCATTGGGTGGAAAAGTATTAGATTACTACTTAGAATGTTTTTTTTCTTCTCTTCTCATTTTCCCCCAAACTCAAGGGCCACAGCAAAGTGTAGAAAGGTCGGCTGATGATGACTTTGTGTTTAGATGACGTAAATTTGTTAAATGTGTTTAAATATGACCAATTTACGGGGACTGCAAAATTATTAATGTCGTTAGTGAGTTAGCTTGACTTTAGGTGAGAAGTAGCTCCTCCTTGAACGGGTCCTCGTCTTGGCAGTGGGATAATAGCCGTGGCTTGGTAACCAATGCTAAACATAGGGGACTCACGTGGCTTCCCTGAGGTGGCTACTCTGAGTGGGCTTGTCTTGCAGCCCTTGGATGTGTATTAATGGATGTGGCTATAGGAGAGTCCTCTCCCTATACCGCTGCAGCCGAAGTGGAGTCGCAAGGGAAGAGGAATATTAGAATGGTGATTGGCGAAGTGCCACTCCCAAAAGGTAACCCTGGAAAGGAATACCCGTAACAGGGTACACCTGGTTATAATATTTTTACCGATATATTTTACCGATATATTTTACCGATTCTATCCAGGCGAAGACCACGGCGTGTCTTCATTTTTCCCTATAACGACAACTCTTCTTATATCTACCCGGTAGGCCCCACCTTCAACTAAGTTCTTTGATCATACGAGTATCATTTCTCTGTCTCATTATCGTCATCATTGCAGCCAACACAACCAGAGAGAGATCAGGCGCAGGAACAAAGGAATTACGTGCTATCCAAGGCACGGGGATAAAACACCGCCAACTTACTGAATCTGGGCTGCTACTGAGAATTTCTTACAGAAAAACCCAATAACTGATTTTGGCCTGACACGGGATTGGAACCCATAACCTCATGTTCACCAATCATAGTTACGACCACTAGACAAACGAGGTAGTGAAAAACCTACCAAAAGTCCAATGCTGACACAGGACTCCTCCACTGATTGCCTTGTAGGGGGTTTTCCCATAGCTGCCACGCTTGGCAAGCGGGATGCCAACCGTTATCTTTTATCTTTTTCAGTTGTTATCAGAAAGATACTGCTCATTTCCGGTTTTAGTTTCCCTGTGTTGCCTCTTATGAGATCTACGGGATGTTAAGGGATAGTGTATAACTTGCTGTGTTCTCTGTCTGCAGGAAGAAATCACCTTTAGAGTGATAACACCGAACTTCTTACTGCACTTGGTTGTATCCAATAAAAAAATTGAAACAATTTTGCCTATGTTTTGATCAAATTATTCTGAAAACAAAGTTTAATAGAATTTGAGCGAGGCTCACATACGTAATTTATTATTGAATTTGGGTTCAACCTTTGTAAACCTGAAATAACGAGAGCAGACAAGGGCGCTGTGATTGCAAATTAGATCTGTATGAAATGTAAGATAATTTATAAAATTAAATCTCACGATAAATCGTGGAAATAAACGTGAATTGGAAAAATTGTTACACGTTTTATAAATTTATATTAACCGTGAAGTGGTATTTACCCCATTTAATCTCATGGATGTCGCACGTGTCGACAGAGGGAAACTGCGAGCCAAGAGATGGATAGCAACATCTTCCCGATAACAGATGAATAAAAATAACGAACTGCGGTTGTCAACATGCTAGCTGAGTGTTACAACTATGTCAAATATCTTTCTATGATCCGTAATAATTTTTTCACATTTGATAGGCTGTAATAATAATAGTATGGTGGTATAGCTTAATAAAATATAATTTTTATTGGTTAAAGGTTACAAACGAGCACACAGTCCACTAGTTTTAAATGGTTGCTGTGACTCATAGACATCTACATCTATCCTTGATTACGAATCAAAATGCAGATGCGTTGTCACCCGTGAGGACTAAGATGGAATACCTCGTTTCCAGTAAAAAGGGTCTCCGGTTCTCTACACTCACCATACTAAATACAGCAGCATTTAACTCCTATATATAATTACTCTCGTTATCGTCCGACAGAGTAACTTATTTTTATCGTGGGCGTACTACGGGAGGTGTTAGTTTAAAATGATAAAAAACCGTCACCATAAATAATAATATTGTAATTCTGGGTAAAATCACTTAAATAATTACTAACATAAATTAAAACACTAGCAAAAACTAGCCAACTTCGCTCTTCGGCAGCCAATGATAAAGTGTACGCTTGCGCAGCTCTTGTTAACCGCTACGTCGTAAACTCTGTTAAGTGCAACCGGATGGCGCCTGCGTTCCGATTATTTAAAATAATCTTTTGGAAGTGACGACTTGATTGCGACACTGCCATCTTACTTGCACTCGTGTGTTACCCTTTTTTTTTTTTTTTTTTGCATGGGGAAATGCCTACGCATACCCGCCTCGCGGGGGCAAGGACGGGTTATGTCGGACTCGCACCGACTAAAACCCCATGGTGTTCCACCTTTGTCGCATATTGGCAGGGCTACGGGAACGCTTTCGCACACATCCGCGGCCCTACTAGCGCCTGCCGCCCCATGGCAGCACCTCCTCGGGAGAGGAAAATTCCTCCCCGTTCTCCTTCCCAGGTAAGGCGCACCAGAACACATGGCGCGCCTTCCTCCACGGCCTCCAATTACGTCTGTGCAACAGACGCCCCCCGCGTCCGATGCACAAAGGCCATGGGGCCAGGAAAAACGTGCACTTAGAAGTACTAGCCTTCCCGACCCCAGCGGCGGATCTGGTCTATGGCTCCGCCGCCAACCAAGATTCGGCTGCGGAGGGTAGGGTGGGGAGCGGCGCCTCGCAATACCGACAATCCTCTCCCCCGCAGCCCCACCACCACCGCATTAACGGTGCGGCCCCGTTTGAGTCGCGAAGGATAGGGCGAGTGGCGCATCGCCATACCAACACTCCTCTTCCTCCGCGACTCCACCTCGGCTGCAGCGGTAGAGGGTGCGCGAGTCCCCACTCGCTGCAGTCCACCAGCACACATCCGAAGTGGGCTCCCCAAGCCCACTCGGAGTGGCCACCTCAGGCCGGCCCTTAACCTCGGGCCAGCCACGTGGGTTCCTCTTTGTTCACCGTGGGAGACCAAACCACGGCTACTAAGCCCCCCGCCACGACAAGGCGGGAACCTGTTCGAGGGGGGGACTCGTGTGTTACCCTGCAACCAAGCATTTAATCAAAAACTTTTGTTCAACTCGGCCAATTCTAACCACATTGGAAATCTCTAACTCAATATTTTTTAATAATAAATAATTTCAATCTTCATTTATTATATCAACAGTTCTTAATACTTGCAGAGTAATCGACAATTAACTTCTAAGTTAAATAATTAAAATCGAGGTTCACACCTTTACATTTTTTAAAATGCTGTAACCAACATTTTGAAATCATAGGAAACAATGAAAACTAACGATAATGATAAACCATAGCCATGCCATCACTAACAACAATGCATCACTAATTTTTTAAACATTTTAAAATCGATGAAAAACCTTTCACTAGTTCCTGAAAAACCTAGTGCCTGTCTGTGCACAAATGTCGTACGGATTATATTTTTGACATGTATTGATTGATTGTGAGTGTAAATTCTAAATACTAAGATGGAAGAGGGATAATGTCTATTTATATTTATGATATTACCAACACACAATAACAAATATATTTTAAACTGGTTGTATTACAAAAAACAAAATATAATGTGGGTTGGTAATAGGTACAGAAAGAGAAACCTTTTATTCAATTTAGATTATAAATAATACTTATTGAAAGTCACTTTTTTAATTTACCACTGGTTCGGAAAAAACCTCTGACTTGAAGAGAACCAGTAAAATACTCAGTGGATCTTTTAAAAAAAAGTCAGTTTACAATCATGTATGTCATAATTAACACAGAATAAATTAGAAATAGCTTGGTAGCGATCACCTTACCCACGGGTTATTGTCAGCCATAAATTCCTTTATACTATAATAACCCCTTTTATACAAACTTAGTTTAATAAATTTTTTGAACTTTGATGATTGACTGACATATATAGACAGGAGCGGTGTCAAGACTTTGTTTTAATATGTTTTGGTTGATTAGTAAGTAGTATACATCATAATAAGATGACTGGGATTTAACATGCTTATCTATGTTATTACACAATGATAAATAGTGAGGAAGCAAGATGTTTTAATCTGTTTGTGTAAGGATTACAAAAACACAGGCTTAATTTAAATGTATTTATTACTAGCGATGCGCCTCAGCTGCAGCACTGGTGATTTGTGGATCTCGACAACAGTGCCATCTACCGGGTCCAAATGTAAATATAAACCATCTAGGGATCCATCCAAACACACACAAACATTTTCATTGAAATTGGTTGGATGGTTTCTTATGTTTTGTCTATAACGGACATAGGTAGAAAATTTTTAGTGTTAGATATATTTCTGAAGGTTTTTTGAAAATAACTTGATAGTAAAATGTCCATTTATGATATTGTAAGCAATCAGAAGAGCATTTTCATACATAACATACATAAGCACTCACGCCTGTCACCCAGAGGGGTAGGCAGAGACTACAGACTTCCATTTGGCACGATCCTGACACACCTCTCTTGCCTCCTTCACATCCATACACCTACACATACATGCTCGTCGGTTAAGGGTACTCCTAATTTGGCCCGTTTTCAATAAATCGCCAATTTGGTCGATAAATTTTCGCCTAGGACGTCCCTTTCCGACTCTGCCATTCACTTCTGCACCATAAATTTTCTTTGTCACTCTTTCCTCATTCATTCTTTCCACATGACCAAACCACCGAAGCATTCCTTTCTTAATCCTGGTCACAACATCATCTTGCAAACCACACTCTTCTCTTATTATATAATTTCTTACCCTGTCATTCAGATTCAGCCCTAAAATACTCCTTAACGATCCGCATTTCTACTGCGTTTATTCTACTCTCGTGCTTCTTCTGCCACACCCAACTTTCACTACCATACGTTAAAGTAGGGACCAACACAGCATTGTGAATTGCCATACGTGCCTTTTTCTACACATTTTGACTCCTTACAATAGAGTGCAAGGCCCCATTTACTCTATTTCCCGCATTCACTCGTCGTTCTATATCCTTATCATATTTCCCATCCCTGCTAAATACGCAGCCCAAATATACAAACTCATCTACTTGCTCGATCAACTCCCCTTCTATTCTTATTTCACAAATCGTTTTACTTTCTTCTCTTTCAAAAACCATAACCTTCGTCTTACTTGCGTTCACTTTCATACCCCTTTCTTTTAATGATCCGTTCATTAATGTAACCATCATTTGCAACTCGGCCGCCGACGATGCAAGAATAACTTGATCATCGGCGTACAAAAGACATTTGACGGTTAACTCACCCATTCTTAATCCGCATTCTTCAACTTTCAAATTTTGCAAACAACTGTCCATAAATAGGTTGAACAGCCACGGGGAAGCCACACAGCCCTATCTGACACCTTTATGGATGTCAAACCAGTCCGAGTAGACCCCGTTGATCCTAACACAAGCACTAGAGTCCCTATAAAGAGACTCCAATGCCTGTACCAAGCCAGCGCTCAACCCAAATGAGTTCAGTGTTTGCCATAGCAAATCCCTATCCACTCTGTCATAGGCCTTTTCCAAGTCCATGAACGCACAAAAAACCTTTTGGTTTTTGGCCCGAAACTTCTCCGCGATCATGCGCATGGAAAAGACTTGATCTGTACATCCCATTTCCTTTCTAAATCCCGCTTGCATATTCCAAATTTTTCCATCAGTTTCTTTCATGACCCTTTCAATCAGTACCTTAGCATACAGTTTTCCCACAATGCTAAGAAGGCTGATGCCACGGTAGTTTTTACAGTCCTGCTGCGACCCTCTTCCTTTATATACTGGGACTATCACGGCTTTGCACCAGTCTACCGGTACCCGCTTCAGTTCCCAGCATAAATTAAACAAGGTGTGCAGCAGGCCTGCCACCACTTCCTCTCCAGCCCTTAGCATTTCGAGTGAAACTCTATCATATCCGGCAGCCTTACCTGCTCACATGCTTTTCATTGCTTTCTTTATTTCATCTATACTTATCTCGCTACCTCTTTCCTCTTCATTTTGCATTTTCAATTAGAAGATATATGATATAAGACTGTTGTCTTCAATATCCATACACTTTTTGTCTCTGCAAGCTTTCAGCCGGCAAGGCATACAGATTTGTTCTAAGCGATCCACCTGAAAAGAATAAAGGTTAATTAAATTAGTTAGTTAATGAGTTATTTATGTTTTATTGTTAGTTAGTGAATGAAAATTGTAATGGTGTCTTAACTAAATAATAATTCTTATCAATATATTATTTTTTCTATATTATATAGGAATTAAAAGGACATTTTTAATAATAAGAGATATGAGATAAGTCTATGCCTTCAATGTAAATAAACTGTATTTACATATTTCTGAGAGCATTTCTTGTATCTGCCTCTTCATATGTTAAATTATACAGAATTAATCAGCTCCAGCTGATCAAATACAGAAGCAGTAATTATTGGTTAACATCAATGATATTCAACTATGTAAAAGTTATCTCACATTTTATTTTCACTGGTTTCATGTGCATAGGAGACAAAAATAGAAACAGAAACAGAAACTTTTTTATTCAATGTAGATTATAAGCAATACTCATTGAAAGTCAATTTTTGTCATTTTCCACTGGTTCGCAAAAAAACCTCTGTCTTGGGAAGAACCATCAAGAAACCCAGCTGGACAATATTTTTTCAAATAATAGCTTACAATCATATTTACAATTAAAAACACAACACAAATTAGAAATAACTTGGTAGCGATCACCCTTCCCAGGTGTTACTATCATCCATAAATTCCTTAATATTATAATAACCCTTTTTATACAAACTTACTTTAATAAAATTTTTGAACTTTGCGTATGACAAATTTTGTATATTTTCCAGGATTTTGTTGTAAAAGCGTATACATCGCCCCAAGAATGAATTACTGACTCGGTGGAGTCGAGTAACTGGTACTACTAGCTTGTGTAGCTTGTAAGTTCATCAGCAAATAATACTATATTATGGTTATCCCCTACTATGTAAGGTAAGTCATTAATATATACAAGAAACAGAAGGGGGCCGAGAATTGAGCCCTGAGGCACGCCAATTTGTACAGTCGACCCGGAAGAACTCATACTATTAATTACAACTTTTTGCATGCTATCACTTAAATATGAAATAATTAATTTAAGAGCATCACTTCTTACACCGTAGTGTTGAAATTTCCTGATTAATGTTTCATGGTGAACACAATCGAAGGCTTTGGATAGGTCACAGAATATACCCAAAGCGTCCTGTGAATTCTCCCATGCATTAAAGATATATTTAATAAGCTCAACACCAGCATCAGTTGTTGAGCGACTCCTTGTGAAACCGAATTGATTTTTATGAAGTAAATTATTTACATTAAAAAAATTTAACATTTGATCAAGAATAATTTTTTCAAAAATTTTACTAAGTATTGGCAGTATAGAAATAGGTCTAAAATTAGCGGGGTCCAATGTACTGCCAGATTTAAAGGTATTACTTTACTATGCTTCATTAAATCAGGAAACACACCAGATTTGATATTTGCATTATATCAAATCTGGTGCATCATGATTGCATCTATTATAGGCGCAATAACTTTAACGGAAATCTCCCACAGATCGGCGGTTTTCTTAATATCAATAGTAGTATATTATTGTTATATTAAGTATATCTGATTCTAGATGACAAAATAATATTCCTTTCCGAAGAGTGAAAAACACAGCTGTCTAAGCATGATAGATACAACCATTACACTTTTTTATGCAAACTATTATTATTTTTTGCTTCTAGTACAAATAATTAATACATTTTTACACATAAATATATGTACCATTTATATTGTCTATCTACTATGGCTAACAAAAATCCATTTAGTATTAAGCAACTTGCTGAATACATAAGGTACCTAGTACCCGGTTGACCGAGCTTTGCTCGTTTTTTTTAATTCGTGTGTTTTGGAAATTATATTTAGATACAAATTACATACTGATGAAATACGAATAATAATTTTTGAACATAGTGACATAATAGTAAAACTGAACTGATTATTTGAATAAAAAATCATGAGTGCAATTAGTTTAATTTAAATTTTCGTGTTTTTAAAAAATACTAAAAAAAGGGCTCGAAAAAAATAGATTTTCTCAAAAAAAGAAAGGAACTTGAAAAAAAAATTAAAAAATGTCGGTCTGAATGGTGGGTCGGTCTGGGCTCGAACCATGGTATTACGATTTTGTGACCGCCCAATATACCAATTAAGCTATTTGTAATCATTAATAAACTGGGCCCCGGCGTCAAACCGGTGTCGCGCTCGAAAACGCGCGCCGTCGCAGGTTGCAAATTGTTAAAATCATGCCTAAACAAACGTGTGTGAACAAACCCCCGTCCCTGACATAAGGACATATGTCCGCAAATAAATTGGCAAACGGGATAGGGTCGCGACGGCAGGTTGCAAAACCGAATCTCCAACCACACAACCTCGGCCAACCTAGGCACCCCATCCGGTCCATACGACAAATTAACAATGCACCCACGGCGCCAATACAAAGGTAACGCGTTAGGTTCTTTAACTAACACGAGGTCTCCAACCCGAGGAGGATCCGTCTTGTCAGACCACTTAACGCGCTGCTGCAAAAGATGTAGGTACTTCAGAGACCATCGGTGCCAAAAACTCTGAGTCATTTGTTGCAGCAGGTCAAATCTGCTCATGCGCGAATAGTTTATTTCCCTAAAGGGGTACTCGGGCAGGGCGTTAAGCGGTTGGCCAATCAGGAAGTGGCCAGGGGTTAGAAACTCCAAATTATTCGGATCGGACGAGAGGGGACAGAGGGGCCGAGAGTTGAGGACCGCCTCAATTTTATTAAATACAGCGGCAAGCTCCTCAAATGTCAAAACAGTTTCGCCAATAACGCGACGGAGATGCGTTTTTGCAAATGTCAAAACAGTTTCGCCAATAACGCGACGCGATACGAAGCGGCCCAGCGTGGCCACAAAGACTTCAGTGCTGAGGGCACTTACAAGTTCTATACGAACGGCCTCAGTGGAGAGGCACACGAAAACAACAGATAGGCCTTATGCGATCGCGCATTACGAAGGTTGGAGGACTTGACGAAGAAGGGACCAGAAAAGTCGGTTCTGACTCCAGCGAATGGTCGGATGGTCCTGACGCAGTCGGGTGGTAAGTCACCCATCATAGGCTGTGATATGGTGGCCTTCAATTTATAACAAGATATGCACTTAAAGATGACGCTCCAAATGGTGCGTCGGCCAGCCAAAATCCAAAACTCCCGCTGTAAAATAGCCAAAGGAGCGTTACACCCAGCGTGGGCATTTTGAACATGGTGGTTAGTTACCAGCAACCGAACAAAGGCGCTGTCCTTGAGGAGCAGTAACGGGTGTCGAGCCCCGTACGGCAGTTGAGAAATTTTTCAAACGTCTGCCAACGCGCAGCATCCCCGCGTCGTCCAGGAAGAGGTTCAGATAGGCCAGAGCACCCTTGACAACAGAGCCCCGCTTCAAGGTTTCAAACACAAGCTCAAAGTGCTTCGTTTGGACCATGTGGGTCCAATGCATCAAGGCTTCGCGCCGCTCGCTAGGGGACAAAACGGAATCAGAGATTCGGTTAGATGGGTCTCTCGAATTACGGACAAACCGACGCAACCAAGCTGTCACTCCTAAGAGCTTATCTAGAGAGCTGTACCTTTCTAGCAGGGAGAGATCCCGAGTGGGCTTATCCTTGCCCACTCCTACTCGGGCTCGTAGGCCAGGCAATTCAATCGGTTCAGAGTATTTATTCTGGGGCCAGAACGACTGAGACTCAGTCAACCAACTGGGCCCCTACCACAGCGGGTGATCAACCAAAGAGGGGGCTTCACAGCCGCGAGAAGCGCAGTCTGTGGGATTCAGCTCCCCTGGAACATATCTCCAGGTTAGAGGCGTGCCAGAATTCTGGATTTGAGACAAGCGGTTCGACACAAAGACCTCAAGATTGTGAGGTGCAGCTCGGAGCCAACAAAGTACTATCTCACTGTCCGACCAAACGTAGACGTCCGTAATGTCGATTACAGACTTCAAAGAAGAGTGAACATGGTTGAGGAGTTACGTGAGAAGAGCGGCTCCGGACAGTTCCAATTTAGGGATAGTTAAGCGGGACCTAATGGGAGCAACCTTGCTTTTAGCAAGTACGAGATGGACGGAGGTATGGCCAGAAGAGCTCAAAGTCCGCAAATATACGACAGCAGCATAGCCTTTCTCAGAGGCGTCGCAAAATCCATGCAGGGTAGCCCTGCATTTGCCTGGAGGGAGAAAGCACCTTGGCATGGAGACCCGGTTAATGTCCGGAAGGGAGGACATAATGGAAAGCCACTCTCGCAAGAGAGCACCGCTTATAGGGTCGTCCCAACCCAACCCGGCTATCCAGAGTTTTTGAAGAAAGCACTTAGCCAAAAAAATGACCGGAGTGATCCATCCGTTAGGATCGAAGGTGCGGGCTACAGTCGAAAGCACAGAGCGCTTGGTCCATGATTTAGGAGGAGATCGAGTTTGACTCGATACGTGAAGGTAACCTGAACAGGCTGATATTGAATGCCCAGCACAGTCAACAAATTAGGATTGTCAGGGTGGTCGGATAGATAAGGGTTTTGTTGATCCTCTCCTGGGAGGTTCTTCAAAATATGAGGAGAGTTCTACAACCATTTGCGCAACTCATAACCTCCTGACTTCAGGATGGCAATCAATTCGTCTCGAAATACAAGAGCCTCCTCGACGGTGGAGGCGCCCGTGCAAATATTGTCCATGTAGACCAAATTCTCCAAAATAGAAGCCCCCCGAGCGTATCTTATACGCTCTCTCTCAGCGAGTTCCAGGAGGGTTCGCATGGCGATATACGGGCTGGACCGGAGTCCATAGGTGGTGGTGTTCAACTCAAACACTTGTATCGGATCTCTGGGCTTCTCGCGCCACAATATCAGCTGATATCGACGGTCATCACGATGGACCACTGATTGTCGAAACATCATCCGAAAGTCGGCTACAAAAACAACTTGGTGCCGACGGAAGTGGGTCAAAATGTCGGATATGTCCTCGATTAATTTAGAACCAGAGTGGAGACACTGGTTCAGGGACAAACCATTTGACGAGGGGGCGGAGCCGTCAAAAACTACCCAAATCTTACTTCCAGGGGTCCTCAAGACCGCATGGTGGGGGAGGAAGTAGTGCTTCTGTGACCGCCAGTCGAAGTAGGATGGTGACATGTGACCCAGCTCTTGATACTCGCGCATGAACTCGACGTACTTGTCGCAAAAGGCTGGGTCGCGCCGCATACGGCGCTCCATGGAAAGCAACCTCTTTTCGGTTAGAGTACGAGATTGGCCCAAAGGGGGCCGTGAGTCAAGAAAGGGTAAGCGTGTGACAAAACGACCGTCCACACGGCGACCGGTATTGTTCTGGTAGAACAACTCGCACTCACGGTCCAGAGGGTTGACTCGAGGCGCGTGTGGTAGCTCCTCAATTTCCCAGAACCGCTGGACGACATCCGAAAGGGACATGCCCACCATAGAGAGAGGGTGGGCTGTCTGAGGCGGTGGAGACCACAGAACCGGTTCAAAGAAACTGTGCCCAAATACAGTGGGCATAGCTGACAAGCCATCGGGCTGTAGGGCTCGTATCTCGCCTAAAAGGATGAACCCCAGCACGTTGGCCCCCAACAACAAATCTACAGGCCCAGGTTGGAACCATTGAGGGTCTGCCGGTCTCAAGCCCGACACACAACGAACCGCGCTGTCATTTATACGGACGTTAGGGAGAAAACCTACAATGTCATCGAAGACATTTACCTTAACTAAGATATGAAGGTGTTCGCTTGCAGGACCAAATACATGCTTCGCTTGTCACCTAGGAACAGGAGGCTCGGCACCTCCGATACCCACCATTGGACGTGTTTCAAAGCTCCAGGGAGCCCCGGTATTCCCACCAACCGAGTGGAGGCCACAAAGCGTTGTGAACCCGAATCCAATAGAGCGCGAACCGTTAAACAGTCGCCATTCGGGTTGTACGCTGTTGGTGGGAGCTAGGGCGGTAGCTTCCTAGCTGGAGCTACCTCCATCGGACCGGCACTCAAGCCGGGGCTCCGGAAAGCGGCATTCTAGCGGCATCTCACTGACCCGTGGGTGGAAATCACCGAACGGGTCGACATAGGGAGCTTCGGGGAACCTGATTCGAGGTCGAAAGAACCCCGTAGTACCGGTATCGACCAAAGGGGGGGGGGGTGGTATACCAGTCGCGGCCTCTCAGCCAACGGGGGTGAGAAGGGTCTCGCAGACCGCTGAGTGGCCGTAAAGTTCCTCTCAACCCGCTGAGGAGGGGTGACGAACCCCCCGACATTGGGGGAACGACCCCCCGACTGGTCATGGGAGGGACCCCCTCCAAAACCAGGGGCAAGGTTGCCGGCAGGAGAGCGTTGAGCGTCGCCCGACAGAGGGCATGGCTGAGCGCCCCTGCCCGTGGGGGATGAGGGCCCGGCAGAGTCCCGAGAGGAAGCGCCGTTCGCACCCAGGCACAAAGCGACATGGTGATTGCCCTGGCAGTGCGGACAGGGCCGTTGGTGCGGGTAGTCTTGTTGGAGGTGCCTTTCGAAACATGAGTAGCACCAGCGGCGCTCCTTGGCGATGGTTCAGCATTCGCAACCCTGTGCTGTTCCGCCTGCAAGCGAAGCGTCGGTGACCTGTGCGATGGCGTGATTACTAGATACAAGTTCTACCAAATTAAATTCAATACAAATTACTACAAATACAAATTACGATTAATTAAATCAAATACGAGTCAAACTACACACTTAATTTAATTAATACAATTACGGTTAATTAAATCAAACACAATTACTCCTCCGCGAGTACTAACTACAGTCGGTCAACGAGACACCACGCTAAGGCCGACTATCAAATCAAACACAATGGAGAAGATAACAAGGTTGCAATATTTGACTTTTAAGTACTTAGGTAAAAAGTCTAGACCAAACACATAATTCTAGTTTTTATTTCACATCGATCGATGCACTATTACCGAAGTTATAAGCGTGGAAAGTTTACGTACATTTCTAAAATCTCGCCCGTGCCCGCGAGTAGCGTGTGACGTCAATCGTTCCATGCGGCCGAGCCGCCATACCGTTCCAGCGCGCCGATCATACGTTTGTAGTAATATTTCGCGGGTGAGTTGTTTGCCCTCGTTCGCTCTGGTGTTTTTAAGTATTTAATGATGGAAGAAGGGTTTCAAAAGGGTCAATCTGACAACCTTCCAATAGTCCGTGACATGATGGTGGCGGAATATTTTCTAAGAAACAAAGATTTTGTCGCGGCTGAAATACGCGGAGTCAAAATGAAAAGGTAGGTATAAGAATAAGATAATATTTTTATAACCTAGGTACCCATTATTACATTAATACTTCTGGGTTTCATTTGCTAATGATAAGAATAGGTTCAGCCTCTCGGTATCGTCTGTGAGGTGGCTGATTTCAGCCAGTAAAAAATTTAAAATTAAATTTATTTAAACACGCCATTAAAACACGGTCGCATTTCGCGGCTAAATTCGTTTATTTCTTTCTCTTTCTCTGTGGAATAACACAGTGACTATGTTCATTATGAACTTGGCTGTATGATATACGTTACTACTAGTAACATCTATAGAAAAAAATAAAAAAGAATCTTGTCATTGTCATTGAAGTTCCGTTGATTTCGTTGAATAAACGTGTGATAATTTTGCTTTTAAAATTGTGAATTACAAGTTATTATATCGGATATCATGGAAAATACAATGGAGCGGCAAGTTATCTTTAATTATTTATCTACTTTTCGAGGCTTGTTGGCAATTTTCAATAAAAAATTTGTAATTGAATTTGACTCACTCCTAGGAATGACCACCGTAATGTCGCAAGTTTTTACTTTTTAAGTGACTTAATTGCTTTCTGTGTCAATATATTCTGTGCAATATATTGTGAAACTAATATTTAAGCTAAATACGAAAGCGCAAAGTATACTTTGATGTAAAAAGTGAGAAATTGCTTCAAAGTATGTAACGGTCGTTAAGTGGCTAATATCCTCACCGATTTTGACAAGCAAACTTGTGAGGCAAAACATCTTTTTTAAGTTTGAGGGGACCACCAACTAGTTTCTACTTCACGTAGTTTTCCAAATTCGACCCAGAACAAAATACAAACTTATTTAAAGTCTATAAAAAATAAGGAACCTCGTAATTTATATTCCATCAATATTTAAAATATGTACTAACTATGTAATACATAAAAATACCACAACACGAAAAAAAATTAAGTGCTACACTTCATAATCAAACTTATTCCATTATTTGCGGCCCGCAAAGTATGAAAGTTGAACAGCTCTGCGTGTGTGTTTAGTTTTTGCTCGAAATATCGTAAAAATATAAAAACGTTTGTTAACATATTCCATATTTTAACCTTTATATGCATTATAAACATTTTAAAATTTACTGCAAACATAGGTAGGTATCTAAACTTACGAACTCACGACAGATCTATGACTTATCTACATTACATAGGTACTTACCCAAGTTTGGATGTTTATTTACACTGAAGTATTTTTAGTTAAATATGTAGGTATTAGGTATTGTTTCTTCTTGAAATTATAATGATCATTAAGCGTGGAAAGGTTCAATGAATCGTTAGTTACTTAAACACTGCGACTCGAGTAGGTACCTACATGCCTAATAGAAAGCATTTACTAGCAATAACCAAGACCTATCATGTGAAGGTTATTATTATTTGAATACTTACATCGAAATGATTCCTCACAACAAAATGCTAACGTGTTCGGTCCCAAAGGATGTGCTTCTTCTCATAACATTTGTCCATTTTTTTCTGATGGTGGGGTTTCTAGGCACAATAAAAAACATTATTTTTCATGTGTTTTTTATATATTTATCGTGGCCGTATTTTTACATTGAGGCACAGCACAATATTTAATAGATGGTGTCATGTTCTACTATAATGTTTCCTGTTAAAAGTAGGTAAGAGACAGATCGATCCGCATGGATCCGCACATTCGAGTAAATGTTTTGATTTTCTAGGTGCGCGTCGGGTCGCTCGCACGAAGATGGAACTTGTGACGTCGTCAACGATGTCGCGCTCGGCCCGCGGCTTAGATCCAAAATGTTAACTTTGCGACTTTATATCTCGGTCAGTTTTGAAGATAGAAAAAATTTAAAAACACAGTTATTCTCATAATTTTTTGTAGAATTTTTTGGCATATAAAACAAAAAATGGTTATCTTCTCCATTATACTACACAATCAATTTTAATCAACAATCCAAAATAAATACTAATAACGAATACAATAACGATAATATGATAATTCCACGCTTATGTGACAACGATAATTGTCAACCTTACACGAAGCGTGACGGTACCTAAACCTAACTACACTCCGCTTACGCCGCTTACGGGCGTGGCTCTAAATTCTACCTACCGCTAACAAAGTAAGCGAACAAAGAAAAGAAAGAAAGAAAAGAAAAGAAAAAATATTTTTATTACGTGGTTCTATACACCGTTCCGTTAACAAACAAAAAAAAAACTATTGTACGACGGCCGGGCGTGATTGCAAAGACAATGAACCACGCTCGGCTACCAGAATGTTACGGCCTAAAGTTACCCTGACAAAGGTCGTTGAACTTGGGCCCATCAGGAGTCCAACTCGACGAGTAACAGGAGGTCGGGCCTCAAAATGGCCTATGGATAAATAAATTAGAAAGGTTAGGTACACAAACATAAAACTTACCTAATTCCTGAAGTGGGGTTAACCACAGGCATAGAAAGGTGAAGGTGACGTTCGTGTAAGTGGTGTTCATAATTGTGTTTTAATGTGTAACTTGACGTCACCGGTAGTTCGCCGCACCGATCCACCTCGCCGCGGCCCCACCGTCAGACCGGTTTCCCGCTCAAAAACGCGCGCCGTCGCAGGTTGCAAATTGTAAACTCGTCAGTTTTGTTTGCGAATTTTACAAAAAATAAAAAGAGAAAAACATACGTACTTGTGTCAATTAATATTTGGCTAGCCTTCCTGATAATTGATAATATCCATATTTTCTTAAACATTAGTCTAGTAATGCTTGTAAATAAAAACTTTATTTTGTTCTTACCATAATGATGCGACTCCAACCGTGTTTTATTTCAATCGAGTGAATCGAGTGAATTTGTCCAACTCGATAATCGATAGAAAATAAATTTTACTGAGTTACCGAGTTAACTTGGCGCACCGTGTAGATTCAGAGGGTGCTACATAGATATTACTTCGTTAATTTACTTGTATATATAATAAGTCACTGCGGGTGACATCACAAGTTACATCCAAATTCAAACGTGCACCTGGCATGTTTTAAACAAACCTGAACTTCGTTTGATTTATGATATTGGTTTATAATTTTAATTTCATGTTGCCACACATTACATATTTAATAAATAACAATAATAAATGACGTTTATTAGCAACCAAAAAAGTTTTTTACGTTTAAGTTTTTAACTTGTTAATAAAGGTACATATTTAAAAATGATTTAACTAAAGTAATCACTACTCTCAACCTAGTGATAAACTTTTCTGTAAATAGTCGATTTACTCAAAAACTGGTGTACAACTAGAATGACATACATATATTAACCCGAGTGGCTCGAGTCATAAAATTTTACTCGAATCGCATCTTTATCTTACGGCCATTACAGTGTTTGTCTACAATTAGTGATGAAATCGACTTACTAATTCGAGCAATTTATTGATATATTATGTAATAGGTAAATTGATATTAGGTAATATGTTCATAATGTTGTATCAATTTATGTTATATGTAATATAAATTGATTATATATACTTTGTGGTAGTCAAATTATTAATAATATTAAGACTTACGTCATAACGTTAGAGTGATATTATTTTATGAAGATTGTCAATACGCATACCAAAAATAATATATAACTACCTATTAAGTGTAGTAATAATAATTGTGTTGTATGGAAGAACAATTATAAAAATTATTTGTGACAAATTGACACAGATTCGTTTGAATTGCGTAACTCGAGCTCAAAATCGAGTTAACTGAATTTCAACTCGAGTCGATTTTTTCCGAGTTATCTCTAAGACAATATTTTTTTAAATATTACATTACCTTAGCCAATGATCAGAACACGAATATCAAAATATTTTTTTTTCAGATTTCTTGATTCCGTTTACATTTTAGAAAAATCTATAGGCCATTTACTATTATAATTTGGTGTCTTTTTTAGTGTAAATACCATTAAGTAACGTTAATATTTCTAGTGGGCCCAAAACTGATTGTCTTCTTTGGATCACTTGAACTCCTGAATGGCGTCGGTCTAGTTAGCGGTTGAAGCTTTCCTTTTCAAAAACGAAATATTTAAAACAAAATAATATTACTCGATAACAAACTTTCTTAACTATTAGAAATTGTTCTGGAAAATAAAGGTTAAAAATAATAAATGTATAAGAACGGATGATCAACTTGCTCTCTTGCTTACGCAATTAACCATTATCAGGGTTGAGACAGCGTACTGCACTACACATTCAGTATAGATCAAATACAGTTTGACCAGCCTTAATAAGACCCCGCCACAATCACACACTGGTATAACGTGAAGGACATACAAGAGTAATGACATGATAACACCAAAGTATGCAAACAAACAGAATCACTGCTAATGTAACACACAGGATAGCTTCTCAGCAACAAGAATCTTCCTTGCCAACTCTAGTAGAATAGCCCAACGGGCATAGTAACGACAGTGAGAACGACTCGTAGAATCCCTTTGGTCGCAGTAAAAATGTTATACGGCCTTCTACACTCACCATACGAAACATTTATTATTAACTAGCTTTTTACCCGCGGCTTCGCTCGCGTGAGCTTAAATATAGAAACATCGTTAATAATATTTCGTACTAAAATTAGCAAAACTAAATCACTTGCAAAGACACCTCGGTATCTGTGTCTATATTGGCAATATTATATGCTACAGAAACACATAAGTTATTTTACCAGAATTACATAAATATCATACGTTAAGCAACACCTTTTTAATATCGGGCACGTCTTCCGATGCGTCATTATGAAGGGAAAATTATCCTGAAATCGGAAAAGCGTTATTTACATAATAATCTTTATTAATATTGGCCACATGCCATTATTTTTTTACGTTCGAGTAGACTTCAAAATTTCATAAATGTAGTTCTATTCACGGAGAACGTGTGAGCAGAACTAAATCCATGAACAGCAGTAGGAGTCTACATACGATGGGCAGCAGCGTATTCCTGATCATAGCTTATAATAATAAAAATTGCAGTTGACAGCTCGCGTGCCAGCGTGGCAACTATGGCAAATATGGGCCCGCCTTTTGTCCAGTTTTTTTTTTCTTTATGGCAGTTTGTGGATATAATTGATAAACGGGACTAGGAATAATATATTAGTAGTAGTTAGTAGAGGCGGCGAAAAAGAAACCACTAACCCATTTCGTCCCGCGGGTGTCTTAAGAGGCAATGGAGGGAAACTGAAACAGGAGATGGGTAGCATCTTCTCGATAGCAGCGCAAAGTAATAAAGAGCTGCGGTTGCTGACCCACTTGCCAAGCGTGAATACTACCGCAAACAGCCGGTCTATTTGACATAGGCAATGGGGGAAGCCTATGATCAGCAGTGAAAAGCCCCATTAAAAGTAAAAAAGTAGCAGCCTAAATACATTCCACTACTGGGCACAGGCCACAGCGAGTTTTCGGTCAAAAAAGAGTGATGAAATTGACTTCAACGCGGAATAACCGACTTCAGATACCTATAGCTAAAAATATGTATTTTCCGAAATATTTTTTAACATCTCAGATATGCAGGTTTCCTGCGATGTTTTTATACCTCACCGAGAACGTGGTAAATCGAAACTTAAAATATGAGTGGATTCTCCTCAGATTTATTTATTCCTTTTATTATTTATTCCTCAGAGCGGGACGCCATTAAAATTATTATAGTTTTAATACTTTTGACGGCCTTCTTAGTCTAATGGTCGTAAACACAATTGCCGATCATGTGGTCCCACGTTCGAAACCCGAGTCGGGTCAAGAATCATTTATAGGATTTTTTGTCACAAAATTCTCAGTAGCGGTAGTATTACACTTAGGCAATATAATTCAGATGCGCTGATGGCTATTTTCCGTTGAGAATGGCTGCCGTTCTCAAAATTCAATCTGAAGCCCTTTAATATAGTTTTATAAATAAAACACATAGTTGTTTGAATCTTTTAATGATCAAAAGTGAATTCTGAACATCAAATAAATGCTAACTGGAAATAACTTATGTTATTTGATAATTATAAATGAGCCGTAGTAGCTCAGATGGTTAACGCTCGCTGTAATATAACAGAACGCGAGTAACCCTGGTTCGATCCCCGCCGGCACCAATGAAATTTTTAATTGCAATTTTGAGGATGAGCCATGTTTGAGGAATAAGAAAAAAATTATTTCGAAGGCTATACAAAAATGTACAGAATATGAAACCAATAAATTTTGACGGTTAGTGGCAGCTTAAAAGAATCCATTGCCCTATTTCGTCCCGTGAGTGTGTCTTAAATCTTAATATACGACTAAGCGATATTCTGCAGTTTGTCTTTGTACGGGTAGAAAAAGGTTTTTTACTTGTTGGTACACTGTAAAAAAATCTCTCCTATAATGTAATCTATGGAGAAGGACTATCTTTCACAGGGGAATTTCGATATGTTATGTTGATATATGTTGTTAAATGAGAAATTAACTTTTAATAAAAAGTAAAACAAACAATCAAAAAGTATATAATAGTTTCACATTACACTAAGATAAATGAAGTCTTGTCTTCCATCCCCTTTTTTTAATTTGCTCATATTTTTGAAGTCCGTTAAAAATAACAACACAACAAGACTAACAACAATTACAAAAAAGTAGAGAAGAGATTTGTAATCAACTAAAATAAAACTTAAATAAAAATAAAAAAACCCGAAAAAAAAAAGAGCTGATCTTCCAACGGCTGAACAGATTTTCTTAAAACATACTTTTATTTTTTATTTAAAAATAGCTCTCGATTTAGACATCATTTAAACGAAAACAAAAATATTATCAAAATAGGTTCAACCGTCCAAGAACTATGCTATGCCACAAACAGATACACATATACTCA
This sequence comes from Parnassius apollo, assembly GCA_907164705.1. Classification (NCBI taxonomy): domain Eukaryota; kingdom Metazoa; phylum Arthropoda; class Insecta; order Lepidoptera; family Papilionidae; genus Parnassius; species Parnassius apollo. Next base: position 78,587 of record CAJQZP010001448.1, on the reverse strand, counting down.
CTAGAAACATATAACACCCGTCTATTTTCGTTGGGGGTTAAAAAGGGACAACGATTAGTAAGACGTGTATGTAATTGCATTTTTTTAATAATAAAACTTGTATAGCTTGAAAATTAACATTATTACATACTTTTCCTCTACATACATTTATGAAAATTTAAAGTACGTACTCAAAAATAAAAGTAGTTTTGCAAAAATAAGTGATATTCATTCTGTAAATACTAGGAACAGACACAAGCTAGTAGTACCAGTTGGTATCGGGTACTCGACTCCACAGAGTCAGTAATTCATTCTTGGGGCGATGTACACGCTTTTACAACAAAATCCCAGAAAACATACAGAAATAGAAATAGAAATAGAAACTTTTTTATTCAATGTAGATTATAAAAATACTTATTGAAGGTCACTTTTTTAATTTACCACTGGTTCGCAAAAAAACCTCTGTCCTGGGAAGAACCAGCAAGAAACCTAGTGAGACAATTTTTTTTAATAATAGCTTGCAATCATGTTTACAATCAACAACACAAGACAAATTAGAAATAGCTTGGTAGCGATCACCCTTCCCAGGGGTTATTATCATCTATAAATTCCTTAATATTTACATAATTATAATACAAAACTTGACATCCACAAAGTTCAAAAATGTTATTAAACTAAGTTTGTATAAAAAGGGTTATTTCAATATTAAGGAATTTATGATGATAATAGCCCCCTGGGAAGGGTGATAGCTACCAAGCTATTTCTAATTTGTTTCGTGTTGTTAATTGTAACATACATGACTGTAAGCTCTTATTTAAAATGAAAAATAGTCCCGCTGGGTTTTTTGCTGGTTCTTCCCAGGACAGGTTTTTTTTTTGCAAACCAGTGGTAAATAAAAAAAGTAACTATCAATAAGTATTATTTATGGATTAATATTTTATTCAAAAGTTTCTGTTTCTGTTTCTTAAACAAATAATAAGAAACTTATAATGAAAGAAATCTTTATGTTATAATTTTCTAAGTATGTTTTATACTCATAGTTGTTTCTTTCATTCCAGTTGTGTGAGTAAAATAAATTTCTCACTGCACTTCTTCGTGCAGAAAACCAATCTGGATGTTTTACAGCATGCGGACGGCAGTATCGTTTATTTTCACGGGAGGTTCGCTCTCAGGCAGGATTACACTTGACCGACACTCATCACGTTTTTTATGGTAAGATCGACTATAATCGACTAAGATCGAAATAGACTAACTTACTCTCGACATAACGTGCAGCCTCACCTGCCAACATCACCTGAAACCAACTTCAAACAAAGAATACTGCAGATTCGTTGTCACCTATGGGGACTTAGTAATAATGCTAAACAACCGGTAATCGAACTGGATATCTATACCCTTAGGACGGGAACACAGCAGTGCACTGGTATTTTGGCGACATAAGCCGGTGAGAGGTGATACCAGTCAAACGGACTCCTAGGCGTACGTGGAGTCCTATCCATTAAAAAAGTGTTTTTTAAGTTTAAATAATATTATTTAGTAAACAACAATTAATATCACCATTACAGCCCATCAAAGTCACTGCTGAACATGGGCCTCCCTCATGTATTGCCTCATATGTATCTGCCTTATGTATATAGAGTAATATATGCCATAGTTGTCACGCTTATGTATGGTCAGCAACTGCAGTTTTTTATAATTTTAATTATTAGCGGCGCAACCCCTGTTCCGTTCCCTCTCTCACCTCTTACGACACAAACTGGATGATACAACATAGTCTGGATGGTCTTGATGGCTGCGTGGTACAGTGGCTTAGCAATGAATTGCAGCGCTTATAGCAGGGAGTTTGAATCCCGCACGAAATCGTATTGTAAGTATTTGTATGGCCTACAAAAATTGTTCAGCGTGTGAATGTTTGTTCTTTTACAGTGTATATATGTGAAGTACCCCCAAGATACAAGAGAAAGTTATAGTGTGGAGGTAACGTTTTATAAAGAATTTTTATAGGATTTAAGTTGTTTCAAAACTTTATCCCTATTTTTTCCACTTCTAATTTAAATTGATCATTCTAATGCCATTGATTTACCTATTTAATAAAAACGAATTATGACTATCGCTTACAGTTATTAAAAAAGATATTGTTTCTGACATATAGAAAACTTATTAAACAAGATACACAATGTAAGATATTCTCCTTTTTTAAACCAAGCTGGCTAGAGTAGTTGAAAGCTGTAATGTCTAAATTATCAAGCAGAAAGAAATAAAACCTACCTGACAAGAGAGAAGCAGCGAAATGGAAGCACCGTTACGTCACATACCTTGCCGAAGGTTTTGAAAGAAAAAAAGAAGACGGTTGTTAAAAACCAAAAAGGATTCCGCCTCAGTGATAACCTGTGGGGCACCACAGGACTTTCAGTCAAGACCTCAATTGAATAACGAACAACCGAACATTAATGTAAAAAATCACATAACCTAATAAAACAATAATAAAAGACTTAAATAATAATTATTATAATAGACCCAGAAACTATATTGTTTTTCGTCTAGAATGTACAATAAGTCTTAGCCTTGCAGCTATTTATAGTTTTTAAGACTTGAGCGAACTTTATAAGATAGTTTAACAGCTCGTTTCTAATTCGTATTAATTGAATTATAATAGTCAGTACTATTCATTAACTTCTAACGTTCCTCAGAGCATTTGTCTAACACAGGAAATCATAAGATTAGTTTGGTATATCCCATAGCCACAATTTACGACACTCATGGAACGAAAGCAACTGGTGCACCTATCACTAGAAATACTTATTGTAATTTTTAAGCTTGTAATCAGAGATACATTATATATTTGGTTCAGGAACAAGTCGTTCTTGCAACTTTCTACTGCGACGGATATTATTATCAAAAAAGAAAAAGAAAAGTACACAGAGGGATATACCCGGTGTATTCTGCTGACTAATTAATAGCACGCTTTATAGGTCTAAAGTTACAACCTTTATGCGCCTCGTTGTAGAGGGGGCTATGAAGTAATCATTCCATTGTGCGTGTTGGCTTACTTCACTTGATAAGGTTAAAGGTTAAAACAGTAATTCAAAAAAATCTGAATACTTAAAAGACTACTGAAAATAGAAAATAATACCCTATGTTACTCCCACAACCTCATATTATGTTGAAATCCATCAAACCGTTTATGCTACAAATCGTGCCAAAGAAATAGACATACATACACCCGCAGTTGGATAAAAATAAATTATTATTTCTTAGATACGTTTCCCTTAACCACCGAGCACGTGTTAACTTAGCAATAATGAATAGTGCCAGCGAGGAAAGAACCTGAATTACTTTCGTACTGCGCAATTACAGCGAGGGCTTTGTAAAGCTTTATTATTTCATTGCTTCACTTATAGTATAGATTACTATTAAATTATTTTTTGTAACGAGAAACTAAAGACAAAGGAAACAATAGAGTATCTGAAGATCAATACGAGGGTAAAACAGTAATATGCCGGTGACACAGGCTTCCTCTGCTTCATCTCAGCAGCCAACAATATCCTATTATGGAACTTGAAGCCGTTGAGTCAGAGCAAATAGATCCAGTGTATCTAGACACGTTATCCGTCCCACATTTAATAACTTTCAGCGATATCGCAGAACGAAACAGGATTTTATGAAAATGGTCGATTACTTTAAGAGCGTCTGTATAATTTGATATTTATTAGCTATTGCTTTATCTATACTTGAAGTTTAGGTACATCATATTTTGTTGACATAATATATTTTCATTAATTTTTTCATTAAATATATTCTCTTTCGAATAAAAGTTTATGTGTTTTTGCTTTTGTACCTGGTTAGTTTGTCTTAACGAATGATGATGGAAATGTGCTCTACCACGTATGATCAGTATTTGAGTGCTTATTATATCAATGCACTGCGCCATTACTTTGATTCGAATGCCAGTGAATAATTGCATAAATTATATAAATAATTTTCGATCTAACACACTTGGGTCTCTGACCCCAGCAATTCTAAGCGTTTCTACGATACGGAAGATGCGGCAAGGTTAAAACCACCACAATTTACTCTACTTAGGCCAAGATGATAAAACATCATATTTACGTCATACTCAATCCATACTATATATATATATATATATATATATATATATATATATATATATATATATATATATATATATATATATATATATATAAACGGGAAAGTGTGTTTTGTTTGTTTGTTTGTCCTTCTTTTACGTCGCAACAGAGCGTCGGCATGGCATGATTTTTTGTATGGGGATCGTTCGGTGGCTGTAGAGTGACATAGGTTACTTTTTTCCGCGGAAAACATCTCATTCCCGTGGGAAAATAGAATATGTTGCAAAAGTTTGTCCTTCTTTCACGTCGCAACAGAGCATCGGCATGGCATAAATTTTGGTATGGGGATAGTGCGGTGGCTTTTCAGCGGAAAAACATATCATTTCCGTGGGAAAATCGAATATGTTGCAAAATTAAATTCAGCTAGGTGGCGCCACCGTGATTCTACAAGACGGATGATGGTACGATGGACGAACACAGAAGTTCAGAATATCTGGATTATTATATCTTTTTACCAAAATTAAGATAAAAAATATATGGATCTGTATTTTTCAACGAACGGGAAGAGAGCGATAAAAAACATAAAATTCACCAGCTGATTTTCTTCAAACATTTTGGTGCATTGTAATTCACAGAATAGGCGATAACCTCGCAGACGATATTAAGTAATCCGTTGATGATCTGCTTACCTCGCAATGGTTACAGGCGTGATTATAAGTATGGGTCAGAAATACTATCACCACCTGTCACGCTTTCACCTGTAACTATTACTTAACTGTGGTAGAAACAGTTCTTAGTAAGCCTTATTAATAAGCCTTAGTAATATTTATTGAACGGAAATGAATACAGTTCTTATATGTGGTTATGAATGAATTGGTATTACAATAAGAAAAATTGTGCAAAATTATAAGAAAAATATTTTTTGAGAGTTCTTATTAACTAACGTATACATGGTTTAAAATGATTCCGCTAGATGTCGTTACTAGGTTTTTAAAACGCGGTAACGAAATGTTTCCTGACATGTACTTAGCTCCCGACGTTGAGCCGTCAACTTATAGTGCATAGGTACTATACGCTTAAATTGTTTCTATTTTAGCTTATTCGACCACCTGCTTTCGATTTCGGTTGTTTGTTATTTGCTTTGTGATTTGGTTAAGGTTGAATGGATTTATATTGGCTTTCATTTTCGGATATTTGTATTTTCTTGGATCGGTTTTGTTGATTTGGTTGGTATTCCTTTATTTTAGACTCTGGCTTTGATTTTGGATTTTGTTTCATTAGAATCGTGAATTGGTTTTCGTTGTTTTAGTTTGTTTAACAACATTTCAAAGGAATATTAATAGTATAGATAGTCTATACGGTACCTATACACTTACTTCTTTTTTTGTTGGTTATATTTATATTGACTACTGCTTTCGATTTCGGTTTTCTGCGATTAGTTCTGTGATTTGGTTTAAGTTGATTCGATTTTTTTGGCTATCGTTTTCGGATTCGTGTTGTGTCTTGAATTGGTTTTGTTGTTTTGATTTTAAAAAATATTTAAAAGGAAATTTAATTCCTTTTAGGTATTTTAACGTTTTTTTTTATAAATAGGTTTTTTGTTACTTCATAATGACTCGCAAACGTAAGTCCAGCCTTTCAAGAGTATCTTCTCAAAGACAAGCGAAAAGATTAGCTCGATCGCTAGAATCTTTAGAAGATGCTGAACTGAGAAGGCAAGAACAAGCAGAGCGTCAGGCTGCTTTTAGAGCATCTGAGATACCTTCTTAACGTCAGCAAAGGCGTCTTGAACAGACAGAGCGTCAGGCTGCTTTAAGAGCTTCCGAAACACCTTCTCAAAGTCAGGAAAGGCGTCTTGAACAGGCCTCTGCCTGTTCAAGACGCCTTTAGACGTCAAGCTACTTTAAGAGCTACTGAAACACCTGATCAAAGTCAGCAAAGGCGCCTTGAATAGGCAGAACGTCAATCTACTTTAAGAGCTACTAAAACCTCTGCTCAAAGTCAGCAAAGGCTATTTGAACAAGCGGAACGTCAGGCCGCCTTAAGAGCCGCGGAAACATCTGATGAAACTCAACACAGACTCATTGAGCAAGCCGAAAGTCTATCTACTATAAGGGCATCTGAAACACCAGAACAGACACAGGCGCGAAGAGATCCAAATGCACAGCTTCAAGCTGAACGTCGACAAAATTTTCAAAGAAACAATTGGTTGATTTTTAATGACGCAGCATTCAATTATGATCCGTTAATTGATTATAAAAATCACAGGTTAGTTGTTATCGGACTGATGGACAAGCCGTGCCGATTTTGCAGCGCTTTAAAATGGAAAGATGGGACTGCAGGCATGTGCTGTTCCAATATCAAAGTGTCTCTTCCGTTACTTGGGGAACCAGTAGAACCTTTAAAACTCTTTTTTTATACGATGCTAATGAGTCACGGAGCTTTTTAAACAGGATCCTGAAATATAACTCATGCTTTCATATGACGTCCTTCGGAGTTGACCGGGAAATAATAATGCCAGGATTTTCGCCTAAATTTACGGTACAAGGGCAAATTTATCATAGAATAGGTTCACTTTTTCCAGCTGAAAACGAACAGCATCAATTTTTACAAGTATATTTTATGGGTGACGAAGAAATTGAAGTAGACCGTCGCTGCCAATTTATCCAGGGAGTTGAGAGAGACACAGTTTTCAAAATTCAAAGATTCTTGCATGAACATAACATTTTAGTCAAAACATTTAAACTGCTTTAGAAAACCTACCTGAAGAGGATTATAAAGTCGTCATTCACGCAGATCGGATCCCTCGAGGAGAGCATGAAAAGCGCTACAATACACCTTTGATAAACGAAATAGCAGCCGTAATTAGTGGTGATCAATGAAACAAAATACGTAGCAACGGGTAGCCGATACACGCAACTTTTATGACGCTTTGCAATACCCATTGATTTATTGCATAGGACAAGAGGGTTATCATTTTCAAATTCCACTCATTAACCCGGTCACAAAGGAGCCTACTCCGAACAAAAAAGTATCATGTATATATTTTTATGCGTATCATATGATGTTGCGAGAAAATGATTTTAACCTCTTAGCCCTGTGTAGACAATTATTTCATCAATTTTTGGTAGACATGTATGTTGAAGGTAGAAAGTGAACGTCTCCGTTATATATCGTTAAATAAAAAAAAAGCTGAGTGTTGAGAATTATATACATTTACAAGATCCGGTTTCTAGCGACGCCAATGTAAACCCCAGAGATTTAGGTAAAATGGTCTCCGCTACCTTCATGAGTACACACAAGACGCATTCGCCTATGTACGAACTTACGGAAGACCTGATCTTTTTGTTACTTTTACTTGCAATCCCACATGGAAAAAAATAACCGAGGAGCTAATGCCGTGCCAAAAAAGTACTGAGAGACACGATTTAGTTGCTAGAGTATTTAGATTAAAAGTACAAAAATTAATGTATGTAATTAACAAAGGGAAAATTTTCGGAGAAGTGCAGTGCTTCATGTATTCAATTGAATGGCAAAAAAGAGGATGACCGCATGCCCACATTCTAATATGGCTTAAAGAGAAGTTGCGGCCCAGCCAAATAGACGACATAATAAGCGCCAATATTCCGGATCCTGAGCAAGATAAAGAATTGTATGATACCATCGTCCGAAATATGATTCACGGTCCATGTGGAGCACGAAATTCAATATCGCTATGAATGAAAGAAGGAAAATGTACAAAGAAATTCCCTAAACAGCTATTAAAAGAAACAGAACACGATGACAATGGCTACTCTTTATACAGACGCAGAGCTCCCGAAGATGGTGGCAGGAAAGTTACAATCAAATCTCGCTCTGAAGCTTTCGAAACCTTAGATAACAGCTGGATTGTCCCATATTCGCCCATTCTATGTAAAATATTTAATGCCCGCATTAATGTAGAGGCATGTAACTCCGTCCGCGCAATCAAGTATATCTGTAAGTACATAAATAAAGGAAGCGACCAAGCAATATTTAATCTCAGGAGTGAAGGTGAGGCAAATCCCGTTAATGAAGTACAGACCTTTCAAGCAGGGTGTTATGTCAGCAATAACGAGGCAGAGTGGCGTCTCCTTGGCTTCCCTTTACTCGAAAGGCACCCAACAGTTACTCACCTTGCTGTGCACTTAGAAAATGGAGAGCGTGTATATTTCACCGAAAGAAATTTCCAAGAAAGAATTGCATCATCACCAAAAACTACACTAACAGCCTTCTTTCAACTTTGTGAAACCGACCCCTTTGCAAAAAAGTTGTTATATTCTGAAGTCCCCCGCTATTATACTTGGAACACATCTAGGAAGGAGTGGAAATGCCGTATTCAAGGCGCGCCAGTTGCAAATTGGCCCGGTGTAAAGTCATTAGATGCCCTTGGTCGTGTGTATACCGTCCATGTAACTAATTTTGAATGTTTCTGTTTACGATTGCTGCTGCACTATTTTCGGGGTCCTACAGGATATGACCTTATAACTGTAAATGGTCAGGAATGCACAACTTATAGAGAAGAATGTGAAGCTCTGCATCTTTTAGAAAACGATAATCACTGGGATGAAACCATGGAGGAAGCTGTGCAGTGCCAGTCATCAGTCAAAATTAGGGATATTTATGCAACTGTAATATCATCTTGCGGGCTATCTAATGAACATGAATTGTAGGACAAATATAAATAGTACATAGCGGAAGATATATTGCGAAGGTTACAGCAGACACACGCGAACATGACATACAATAAACACATTTATAATGAAGTACTTGGAAAAATTGAAGATAAAGTAATGGCAATGGTAGGCAAAAAATTAAGCGACTTTGGAATGATAATCCCTCAGCGACCAACCGAAAATTAACTAAGTGATGAAATTATACGTGAAAAAAACTACAATATACCAGCTTTGCAGCAGCAAGTAGCCGAATTTGTACCCCGCTTCCTTCCCGAACAAAAACGAGTTTTTGACAAAGTATTAGGACAAATTGAATCTGGAAATGGTGCACTTTTCTTTTTAGATGCCCTTGGAGGAACTGGGAAGACATTTTTGTTAAATTTATTATTAGCTCAAGTACGAAAAGATAAAAACATTGCTGTGGCCGTAGCTTCCTCCGGTATAGTCGCCAAGCTGCTAAGCGGGGGCCGCACTGCACATTCTGTTTTAAAACTTCCTCTAAATCTAGCCCGGGAAGAATCGCCGATCTGCAACTTTAGCAAAAATAGTGCACAAGGTATAATGCTACGACAATGCACACTTTTAGTGTGGGAAGAAAGTACAATGTCGGATTAGCTGTAGAAGCACTAAATGAACGCTCCAGGATTTGCACAGCAATACCGATGTAATGGGAGGAATGGTGGTTTTACTGGCTGGTGACTTTCACCAAACTCTACCTGTCATTCAAAAGGGCACACTTGCAGATGAAATTAAAGTATGCCTCAAGTCGTCTATTTTATGGAACAAGGTGATAAATTCAGTTCAACTACGAAAATGAGAGTGCATTTGTATAATGATATCAATATTGGAAACTATGCTGACACACTATTAAAAATTGGCGATGGGCGGTTGGAAATGGATGCTGAGGGCTGCGTCAAATTGACGAAAGATTTTTGTAATTTAGTACAGAGTTATTCCGAATTAATTGCGAGCGTTTATTCAGATTTAACGAACAACATGCATGAAAACAAATGGTTATGTGAAAGGGCGATTCTTGCACCAAAAAATGAGAGCGTTAACATAATAAATTCAGATATATTAAGCGAAGTAGCAGGAGAAATAACAGAGTATTTGTTAGTAGACACAGTTATGGACACAGAACAGAGCACTTCATATCCCGTAGAGTTTCTAAATTCTCTAGAGTTGTGAGGTGTGCCCTCACATAAGCTTCAATTAAAATTAGGCGTCCCAGTCATGCTAATGCAAAATTTTGATGCTCCTGGATTATGTAACGGGACAAGGCTGCGTGTGACACATCTTGGACGGAACATAAACGGTGCTACAATTTTGACAGGCGTAGGAAAAGGTGAAAATGTTATTATACCACGGATCCCTACAATTCTCACAGATCTTCCTTTTCAATTCAAAAGGTTGCAGTTCCCTATTAAGATCAGTTTTGCAGTGACAATTAATAAAGCGCAAGGGCAAACGTTACAGGTAGCGGGGATCAACTTAGAAAGACCGTGCTTCTCTCATGGTCAGCTGTATGTAGCATGTTCGCGTCTGTCAAATGCCCAGAATCTCCACATTCTTTCCCCGAATGGAAAAACATATAACATTGTGTACAGTAGCGTCTTAAAATAGTGTTCAGTTAGTTTTTTTTTTCCAAAATTCCCACAATCATTTAATCAGAATTCACACAGATCTTTCCTTTCAATTCAAAATTTCCTATTTAGCTCAGTTTCTTTTCAATTCCAAATGCTGCACCTCTGACGGACTTATTAAGCTCAGTTTCTTTTCAACTCAAAAGGCTGCGTCTCTGACGGATCTTTTATTTGGCTCAGTTTCCTTTCAATTCAGAAAACTGCATCTCTGACGAATCAATTTAGCTCAGTTTCTTTTCAAAAGTCTGCATTCCAGATGGATAATTATGCTCAGTTTCCTTTAATTAAAAAAAATATCCCATTTCCATATGGAATAAATAGGCTATTTTCATGCTTTCCTATACGCTGTGTTTCAAAACATTTAAATAGGCTGACGAATCAATTTTGCTCAGTTTCCTTTTAATGGCTGCATCTCTGACAAATCTATAAAGTTCAGTTTTCTTTCAATTAAAAAAGCAATGGACAGTTCATTTCCCAGTGACCATGCGGGCGAAACCGCGGGTAACAGCTAGTTTTTACATATGTGTATTTCAAAACTATGAACATTCTTTAAAAATGTTCATAGCTTTGAAATACACATATATTCGCTATAAGATTATTAAAGGATACGGGTTTACTCGGAATGTAATGGGATAGTTGATATTCTTACACCGCCTCTACACGATAAATAGCATCCCGTGGTTGTCATAAGAGGTGACAGGGGGATACAAATCAAGATATGGGCAGCAACGTCTCCCTGATAACGACTAAAAGAAAGAACTGCGGTTACCAACTCGCTTGCCAAGCGTGGTAACTATGGCAAATACCCCATTATGGGGCAACCTATCGAAGGCCTATAGAGTGGACTTTAATAGGCTGTAACAGATTATGATTATTATAGGAAACGTCATCCGTATTACCTTAACTTACATATACTGCTAGTTATATATGCATCTATTGACGTTCCACTGTTAAGCATAGATTACCACATAATTCTGAGAGTTTGTTGACTGACTACTCATATCCTTGAAATATGACATTTCTCAAAATTTTTCGTTTCGTTACAATGTTTTCTTTTACCATTGACCAGGTAAATACACGCAACGTGGCGTATCAGCATAAAAAATTGTTATTAACATTTTTAGTGTAGACGGAAACAGCCTCTAGTTTCCCGAGTACCAAGACGGCTAGTCTCGTGTAATATTTACTTAAAGATATCCAAAATCATGTTACAGATTAATTGTGATTGTAACACGAATAGGTCAGCTTGGCAAGGGTTCATTGAAGATCACGCTCTCATAGAATACCAGGATAAAATAGCAGATATGCATTCTGCCATATTTCGGATGATGGGTGAGTTCGGGTGCCTTTTTTACTTCAAACAAGGCATTCCCTTTTAGTTCTCAGGCGTAAAAACGCCTATTTCGATTCTTAATCGTGAAGAATAGATATCGATATTATCTATCTGTTATCCACCATCGTAGCATCTACCTACCATAAGGTGGACTGTGTGCTCTGTTCTCATCTTTATTCTATAAAAAAATTGAAGAGCCCTTCCGCATTTTAAGTTAAGTACACTGCTGTAAAAAGAGAAAATAAAAAACAAACACACATATAGTTGCTGTAAAAGAATTAGGAAAAAGGGTCACAATTCATAGAATCAAATTCTTTTCCACCGTGATGACTAAGACATAATAACTCATTTCTTTTTTAAAAGACATTCACCATATGAAATATAACGGCATTATATCGTAAACCTTTCTCAGTACAGGCAAACAATAAGTGATATAATCACCCTGCACAGCCAGTTATAGCGTGGCTATACAATGAAAAACAATAATAATATCCGCCAGAACGAATTTCGGTTATGGCGGCCAGTCTCAACGAAGACACTGGGGTGAATCGCTGTCGACTTCCTGACTCGCTGTACGACTCGGGTTGCCGCTGAAAATTTCTGGGCAGGAAAACCTAATAACATGCTATAACCCAACCACAACAAGGATTTGGACAGTCGCATTTACGAGAACTAGACCAATGAGGCAGACGTAAAAATGTTGGGCAATTCATGAATTCGCAAGGATTTAGAAATTTGTATTCAAGTAATTTTTTTCATTATCTTTACCTTTAACAAATAATAAATGATTGATCCGCCACCAGGTAGGCTCGAACCACCAATATTTCGGTTAACAGCCGAACGCGCTTGCCGACTTCACCACGGAGGCTTGTATCTGTGAGATTTTTTTATCAGTTGCAACATGTGAGTAAATCAGTTCACTCCGTATAGCGGTGGTATAAGAATACGCGAATGCCCTTAATCAATTAATCAAGTTTATTTGTTGCCAGAATGTAGTAAATAATATTATGATGTTAGTTATTAACGAGACCTTACATTCTAGCCAAGACACATTATTAACAAATAGAAAAAGAAGCAGTTTCTTTAATGTATGGTATTAACAATTTTTATCAATTACTGTATGGTCGATAATTACACTACAAACGGATCATAAGTCACAAGTGTTAACTTTTGGAACCAAATTAGGCATACCGACGATGGCTGCTAGTAGGTTACAAAGGTGGGTCATTATATTGACGGCTTATACGTACGATATAGTGTATGTTGCAAGTGCCGATAACACGACTGACGTTTATCCCGTTTACCTACTGGACCGCAGAAGTCAATTAGGTCTGAAATGACCTATCCGAATTTTATACAGGATTTCTTGCAGCTTTATTGCAGCGTGTCATTAAGTACTTTCCCAATGGCCAGATGACAAACTACAGCCTTTTTACGGTCGTAAAAAAGAACTGTATTTTGAAGTGGATACCGCCACCGAAGTATGCGGTGTAAGAAAGAGAACAAATGAAAGGAAAAGTAATACGTTATGGTGGGATGATGAGGTACGGGTGGAAGTTGAATCAAAGAAGAAAGCATGGTTAGATCTACTAGCAACCAAAGCTGATAATTCTTCTGGTATGAATGATGAGATTGAAAGAAAAAAGGCAGAATTTAGACGTCTAAATAAGAGAGTAAAAGAAGTTGTTGAAAGGAAAAAGAAAGAAAGAACGGATAAGAATGATAGAAGGATATCTGATAATTTCCAGGCTAACATAAAAATGTTCTGGAAACTCGTAAGAACTGCCAGGGGAAATACAAAACAGCCTATAATAAATGCTATAAGAGACGAGAATGGATGTATTCTGAATGATGAAGTTTCGATTTTAAACAGATGGAAGGAATACTTTGAAAGCGTGTTTATGAGTGAAGAGTCGTATGAATTAAATGAACTAGAAATTCCGAAAGAAGTGGAAAGGGGTATGGAGATAAGTGTAGATGAAATAATGAAAGCAATGAAAAGCATGAAAGCAGGTAAGGCAGCTGGATATGATAGAGTATCACTCGAGATGCTAAGGGCTGGAGAGGGAGTGGTGGCAGGCCTGCTGTACACCTTGTTTAATTTATGTTGGGAATTAAAACGGGTACCGGATGACTGGTGTAAAGCAGTTATAGTACCAATATATAAAAGAAAAGGGTCACAGCAGGACTGCAAAAACTACCGCGGTATCAGCTTGCTTTGTATTGTGGGTAAACTGTGTGCTAAGGTGTTAATTGAAAGAGTTATGAAAGAAACTGATGGAAAAATTTGGGATGTGCAAGCGGGTTTTAGAAAGGGAATGGGGTGTACAGATCAAGTCTTTTCCATGCGCATGATTGCGGAGAAGTTTTTGGCCAAAAACCAGAAAGTTTTTTGTGCGTTCATGGACTTGGAAAAGGCTTATGACAGAGTGGACAGGAATGTGTTATGGCAAACACTGAACTCATATGGGTTGAGCGCTGGTTTGATACAGGCATTAAGGTCTCTTTATGGGGACTCTAGTGCTTGTGTCAGGATCAATGGGGTCTACTCGGACTGGTTTGGCATCCAAAAAGGTGTCAGACAGGGCTGTGTGGCTTCCCCTTGGCTGTTCAACCTATTTATGGACCGGTGTTTGCAAACTTTGAAAGATGAAGAATGTGGGTTAAGAATGGGCGAGTTAACCGTCAAATGCCTTTTGTATGCCGATGATCAAGTCATACTTGCGTCATCGGCGGCAGAGTTGCAAATGATGGTTATATTAATGAACTGGGAATTAAAAGAAAGGGGAATGAAAGTGAACGCAAGTAAGACGAAAGTGATGGTTTTTGAAAGAGAAGAAAGCAAAACGGTATGTGAAATAAGAATAGAAGGAGAGTTGATTGAGCAAGTGGAATGAGTTTGTGTATTTGGGATGTGTATTTAGCAGGGATGGTAGATATGATAGAGATATAGAACGACAAGTAAATGCAGGGAATAGAGTGAATGGGGCACTACACTCTATTATGAAGAACCAGAATTTATCAAAACAGGCACGTATGGTAATTCATAATGCTGTGTTAGTCCCTACTTTAATGTATGGTAGTGAAAGCTGGGTGTGGCAGAAGAAGCACGAAAGTAAAATAAATGCTGTAGAAATGCGGTCTTTAAGGAATATGCTAGAGTGTAATCTGAATGACAGGGTGAGAAATTGCGTGATAAGAGATAAATGTGGTATGCAAGATGATGTTGTGACCAGGATTAAGAAAGGAATGCTTCGGTGGTTTGGTCACGTAGAAAGAATGAATGAAGAAAGAGTGACAAAGCAAATTTATATGGCAGATGTGAATGGCCGAGTCGGGAAGGGACGCCCTAGGAAAAAGTTTATCGACCAAATTGGCGATATTTTGAAAATGGGCCACGTTAGAAGTACCCTTAACCGACGAGCATGTATGCGTAGATATATGGATGTAAAGGAGGCGAAAGAGGTATGTCAGGATCGTGCCAAATGGAAGTCCGTAGTCTCTGCCTTCCCCTCTGGGTGACAGGCGTGAGTGTTTATATGTATTTTGAAGGAGGCTGTATTTCGTGGGGGATACAATAAAATATAAAGTTTTAAAAGGAATACATGTAGGTCATTTCTACTACTACTAATAATAATATGATTTCACCCCTAAAAAGAACCCCTTTGTCGTATCTCCTTATTTTTTGGGCCCTCGTTTGGGTTAGCCAGCATTGAAATCCCCAGCGTCGACATATCAAATACCATTAACTTCCGTAATCACTTGGAGGGGAAGGCTAAATTGGTCTCTAAAAGCCTTGGCGTGCTTTGAAGAGCGGCGACAGTAGTCGACAACCAAGTTATTTCTGGTGGTTTCGATTCACTGTTCGCTGTCGCGATTCGTGTTGCAGCCCTTTGCGTTTTATATTACATTTACCACGGAGAGTGCTCTGAGGAATTGTTCAGATTAATTTCAGTCGCCAAATTTCAGAAATGCATATCGCGACAAAATTGTCGATACCATCCAAACCATCTGGATTCTTGGCGGTTTATTACTGAGCGATTTACTCAGAATTTTCTTACTCGCCTGATATCTTTGTGGAATTGATCTGAACACAATTCCGCTGGTGTTACAGTTGTTCATGGATAGCGGTCGAAACTTTCCATCAGGCTAGCCGCATGCTCCTTTGCCACCACTTCTATAAAAAAAAACTGGTTGGTGAGTTAAAGAGTATTTATAAAATAAAATCGTCTTACAGTCTTTTAATAAAATGAATAGAACTTCGTGTCAAAAGTGAATAAATTGCGTTACAGTACATCGGGTTATAAATATCGTTCAAAGGCACTTGGTTTTGTCAAACGCTCGAGTATACACGGGTTGAATGATGAGCAGTTTGCTAAATGGAGCAATTTTCTATGAAACGGCACAGCGACGAACATTCGGATTCATCGCAATATACTGAAAGCACGTAACGCTGCAAATGTTTTACAAAAGGTAGTTAAACATGAAAATTTGTAAAAATTTTGTTCCATTCTCTTACACTAAACTTTATTACATTTTTAGTATTACATTTTAAAAGCTCCGGTGTATTTTATTGTTATTGTTAACAATGTTATATAACGATCGTGTGGCCTGAGATTAGAGTACCTGGGTGCTATGCAATACTGATACACCAAGCCGTTACGCCAGGCTGCTAATAAAATGGTAGAGATTTGATGCCGTTTTCTTGTGTCTGATATATACTTTTTTATTAAAGTTTTTGAAATAGAATTAGAAATCTTCTTCAGAATTTCGCACGATCCAATCCTCAAATCATATATTTTTCTTCTATTGAGTCGATTTCCGTTTTACTTGTAGACTGTCTACCACTTCCAAATTAAATTATTCCCTATGCAGGTCACATATTTTGTTAATTATATTGTGTTTTCAAGAGCTAACTTCTTTTTTCAGATCTTAGATCTTCTTTTGGACATCTCGATTTCAACTCATGTGGTAGAATATTCACATTCTCACCTTCCAAAAAGGTATTTCGGAGCAAACCTCGTGAATGTCTAGAAAAATATAACGAAAGAGAACTCGTTATATTTTTGTACAATTTTCTGTGCAATAGTAGCTCATGCTGTTTTTTTATCACTTTCATTTATTTTATATCTTATCATATAGCCTAAAGTTTGATTGAGTCTTTCATTAAGAACGCAATCCACATGGTGCATCCACATCAGTAAAAAGATACGTAAATAATAACAATATTGTAACCTTGTGTCACTTTTTTATTAGTTTAATAAAATCAGTTGAGTTTTAATTTTTTGATGTGAAAATATAAGCATATCTTGAGAAATGATAAACCAGAAGGTGTTAGTATTTTTGTTGACCGTGATCCTCCAAAGCCTGTAACGGCTGATTAATAGTCGAAAACGTATTAACTTATTTTTTAAGTTTTCATGTCTTCTAAGAAACACATCTTAATTGAGCCAGAAATATATAAAAACACGTTACTGCACAGATAAATAAGAAAATATTTATTGATATTAATAAAAGACAATTTTTTAAATTAGACAACACCATAATTTTAGGTATCATTGTCTCTAATAGAGAAAAAAACTAATATAAAATTATGAAACTTATAATAATAGTGAATCGATACTCTTTGGACTTAATTTTAATAAGCGATGTTTTATACAAATTTATTTTAAAAATTGTACACATTTTTCATAAATAAACATAACACAAATATTAAGTTATAACTTTTTTAAATTAATATAAATATGAAAAAATATTGTTGATTAATATAAAATATGGTATAATATTGTTATAACAATGTATCAAAATAATAAAAGAACTTCTTATTTGTATTTTGGTACTAGTAATGCCATCTCATGTGCAATGTAGACACTATATTGTATTAAGTATATTTATGGTACTATGCCAGTTTAATATAAGATTTGTATGATTGTCTATGTATACTTTAAAAAAATAAAACTGGTCTGTTGCGAACTGTTCACGTGTTTTAATAGGTTATGGGCCTATCCCGGAATTATCAGTTTTTTTTGTTATAAAATAGATAGTTAGTGAAAGTTGTATCGCGGAAACATGACTACGTTCCTAAATTAAAAGGAAGAGAGAACTATGATGAGTGGAGTTTCGCGGCTGAAAATTTGTTAGTGCTCGAAGGGATGGACAAGTACATCAAACCGACGCCAGATTTTGAAGTTAAGCGTGTGGACGATGCAAAAACGAAGGAAAAGCTAATATTGACTATAGACCCGTCATTGTACGTACATATTAAGAACACCAAGAGCTCAAAATAATTATGGACTACGTTGAAGACAATGTTTGATGACTCCGGTTTCTCGAGAAAAATAACCTTGCTGCGACATTTGATTGATGATGATGATGAACTGTGATTCTATGGCGACATATGTGACTCAAATGGTCGAGACAGCATAGCGGTTAAATGGCACGGGCTTTACAATAACAGACGAATGGGTTGACTCACTATTATTAACAGGTTTGTCTGATTGTTATACACCCATAATCATGGCAATTGAACATTCGGGTATTTTGATAACTGCAGATGTCATAAGGTTGTAATTACTTGACATGGAATTGACCAGTAACAATAACAGCGCCGGAAACGAAGCTGCATTTGCCGCGCGAAATGAATTTTACTCTGGCAACACTAAGCCAAAGAAATATGGCGGTCATTCATTGCCAAATAAGAAGACGCAGACAGCAATGACAGATTCATCTACGAAGATAATAACTTGCTATAAATGTAAAGAGGATGGTCATTATCGAAATTAGTCCCCGTTATTAAAGGAAAATAATAGCAAATGCGTATTTAATGTCGTTTTTCTGAACGGAAAGTTTAACAAAATAGAGTGGTACGTGGATTCAGGAGCAAGCGCCCATATGACGGCGAACGAATATTGAATTAAAAACATGAAATCTACACCGTGGTTACCTGAAATTGTGGAAGCAAACAAATCAAAAGTGCCAGTGGTTTGTTCCGGAAACGTCGACATTGTTTCTGACTTAAAATTCGACATTATGGTGAAAGATGTGCTATGCGTGCCTAGTTTGACAACAAACTTATTATTTGTAAGTGAGCTTATTAAACATGGAAATATGAGTAATGTTAGTTTTGATGAAAAACACTGTTATATACGCAACAAAAGCAATGTTTTGGTAGCCACAGCTGATTTATCGCATGGTGAATATAGGCTAAGGTTGGACACATGGAGTTGTATGTTGGCTACACCGGTGGTAAGTGGCAAACTATGGCACAGAAGGCTGGCGAACATCAATAGTCAGGACATGAATAGAATGAGAAATCTGGTGGACGGCTTGTCATACGAAAACAATTTCGACATAACCAAATCTCAGTGTACTACTTGTTGCGAGGGAAAGCAAGAAAGATTAGAAGAACTAAACTAGTTCACTGAATGGTGCACGATATTTTGTACTGTTTGTTGATGATTTTAGTAGAATGACGTTTATATATTTTCTTCGTAAGAAAAATTAAGCATTTACCTTTTTCAAGATCTTTAATACAATGGTGGAAAATCAGTTAAATAAAAAGATAAAAATAATAAGTTCAGAAAATGGACTAGAGTATACTAACAAATAGTTTGAGAATTATTTAAAGCAAGAGGGCATAATTCATCAAAGATCGAATAATTATACACCTTAACAAAATGGTCTATGTGAGCGAGCTAACCGTACTGTGATTGAGAAGGCTAGATGTCTAATGTACGATGCAAAGCTTGATAAAAGATTTTGGGCAGAAGCAGCAAACACTGCTGTTTATTTAAAAAATAGACCCATTGCATCGGGACTTCAGAAAACTCCATATGAATTGTGGTATAAAAAAGCAAACCTAAGCTAAATACGTTTATTTGGTTGTAAAGTCATGGTACATGTCCTTAAGGAACGTCGTTTGAAGTGGGATAAGAAGTCTGCGGAACACATATTAGTTGGCTATGGTGAAGATATTAAGAGCTACAGATTATACAATCCTGTCAAGAAAAATCTTATTATCAGCAGAAATATTATCTTTATGGAAGAAGAATTGGGTGCCGAAAAAATATGTCAGGAGTCGGCTATCTGGGTTCCTAACAAAGAGCCATCTGCAGTTAGCATACAGGAGGAGGTGGATGCAAATTCAGGGGGGGAAGCATCGCAGAATGTTTTAGACTCTAAAGACTACCATTCAGATTTTTCGATGTATGAGGATGGGAATGAAATTTTGACTGAAACCTCAACTACAGATGACTTAGTACAAGAAGCCCAGATGACATCAACTCGGAGCATGTTTTGTCTAGTAAGCGTCCCAGAAAAAAACCTGATCGGTATGGTTATATGTGTCTTTCCAGTACTGTTCCAGCATCCGAGGAGATCTTGTTCTCAGAGGCTTTCGTGAGGCCTGAGAGTGAGCAGTGGAAGAGTGCCATGTTCGACGAGCTTCAGTCATTTGAGGACAACAATGCTTGGGAGCTCGTTGACAACCCAGGTAATGTGTCAGTTGTGAAGTGTAGATGGGTACTCAATAAAAAGTTCCGGGCTAGACTTGTGGCTAAAGGTTTTTTACAGAAACCTGGCATTGACTATACATACACTTTCTCTCCGGTTGTAAGACATTCCACACTTAGATTATTATTTGCTCTCAGTGTTAAGTGGAATACGAGTATTGATCACTTAGATGCAGCCTTTTTCAATGGTTTTTTGAAAGAAACAATTTACATGTCAGTAAATTGAACCTGAAGGTTTTGTGAACAAAAATAGGGGAAAGCTTTTGAAATTAAATGGCGCAATCTATGGATTAAAACAATCTTCTCTTGCTTGGTATGACAGAGTCGAAGATTTACTCTGTAACTTGGATTTCATAAATAGTCAGTATGAGCCTTGTTTGTTCACAAAAACAAAGGGTGAAATTAAAATTATTGTGGCCCTATATGTTGACGATTTTTTAATTTTCTCTAATAATTCTCTTGAAACTGATAATTTAAAACGTGTTTTGGGTGCATAATTTAAATTAAAAATTTGGAACCTGTAAGACAATATTTAGAGATGAGAACAAATGTAGATAAAAATAAGAATGTAATAACTTTAGATCAACAACAATATATTGAACAGTTAGCTTCTATATTCAATATGTCAGATTGTAAAACATATAAAACCCCAATTGAATGTAAATTAAATGTTAAGAAGGCCGATGAATGTGTACCTGATCTTCCGTATCAAAAGTTAATTGGATCTTTGATGTATTTAGCTGTACTAACTAGGCCAGACATATCCTATTCTGTTAGTTATCTGAGCCAATTTAATAGTGGTTATAATCATATACATTGGCATTATGCTAAACGCATTTT
>CAJQZP010001448.1:0-52500 GCA_907164705.1 Parnassius apollo | reverse complement strand
GTCTGGACTAAAAACGAAAGTATTATACTTTTTTATATTCCTTGTAATATAGTGAACACATATATATATAATTTGTGGTATAAAAAGTGAAAAGTAAATTGCCAAAAGTGCTTCAAAATCTGGAAGGCCAATTATGGCGGCTGGGTCATAAATGTGGTATTTTTCACATTCTCATTTATTTTTAGTGTAAAATGTAAGTAAATATAGTTTTCTTACATATTTCAAATAACTTGACGTTGTATTTATTTCAAATTCACACAAAACTATTTTAGAAATATTGTTCTAAATGTCACACAGATAAAATATTAATATTTAATTTTTTTAATTTCTTTATATTTTATATTTTGGTATGAGTAACGAATGGAAACACATAAAACATGAAAATATACATATTTCCAAACAATTTGATATAAATTTCTCCAAAAACAAAAGTGTAGAATTCAAATTAGTAGTAATTTTGTCACTAAAATTGAAGTACATACTACTACTGTGCTATACAGGGTAATTTACGTATTTTATTACAATTTCTAGCAACCAAAAATAATTTTATTCGATAGTTTATACATTCAACAAGAATTCCTGTAAGTTTTATCCATAAATATTGTCTCAAAGTGAAAATATAGCAAAATTTGCAATATAGCAAAAAAATTTGCTAATTTTCAAATTTTCCCGCCATTACGGTCCCGAGCGAACGGGAGTATAACATGTCGCGCGCTGTCAGAGCTTACAGGTGTCGTATTTAATTTATTTACTACAACTAACATGTTTATGGTTCACACGCCTTTGTGTCGCCACACGTTAGATCGGATACAAATTACTCAAGCTGGATCAAGCCAATTTAACTTTGCCAGAGAAGTGGAGCGGAAAATAAAGATAATGTAAAATTGAATTGAATTGTTGTTCTGGAAGGATGCAGGAAATTCATTTTTAATTATTGAAGTATTGTTTAGAAGTTTCTATTTTTTTATTTTTATATGTTAATTGATTATTATATTTGATAGAAAGAAGAATAGTTTAATTAAGCTCCGAAATCATAATTGTTATAAAACAATGCATTTTCCCACACCATTAATTTAATGTCTTTTTTACTATCATATCAGGTCATATAAATATCTCGCTTAACCTAGGTTTAAACATTCTAACAGGTGATGAGAAGAAAATATTATAATTCAGGATAGAGTCATCAGTGGTAAATAAAAAAAAACGAGTGAGGGTTACAGTAGTCACATAGGATGTGTAACATCTGTTATAGCAACATTAACATTATATCC
Source organism: Parnassius apollo (assembly GCA_907164705.1). Classification (NCBI taxonomy): domain Eukaryota; kingdom Metazoa; phylum Arthropoda; class Insecta; order Lepidoptera; family Papilionidae; genus Parnassius; species Parnassius apollo. The sequence goes on along the minus strand of CAJQZP010001448.1, from coordinate 51,229 downwards.
TAGAAAAAGTTATTTTTTAATCAGATTTAAAAATATCAATTGAGCAGAGACAGAAATTAAACTCAAAATTTATAAAAACTAAATACTGAAACATTTATCCGAATATTTAAATGAATGATTCATTATTCCTCACTTGCACTTTTTATAAATGATCTGCACTTTTTACAGTAACTTATTATCAACAGTAAATACATTTACTACAATAGTTTACACATAATATAAATAACTTTATATAACAGCACACTTTACTACGACCGCGCGCGCTCATTGGTCACATCAAATAGCACGCGCTTTCTCGGTTTCCTTCTCCGTAATCCCTTCTCACGTAATTACTCCCACGGATTCGGGAAAAACAAGAGGAAAGATTTTACACATTAAAAATAATATCAATAAGTATTAATAATATTGAGTAAAAATTATTCTATTCTTTTCTAGAAGAATAGCGAGACGTCTGGTAATACTATCATAAATCGCCTTGTCCAGCATCACAATTAAGAAAGGATCTCCCTACAACAGGACAGGCTCATTTCCGCTGAACGAATGAAGATGATTAGCCATGTTTTAGTGACGTAAGAGAGTCCACTACCTCATAACATCATCCCATGTGAGTTGTGATATGTAAGACACAACGGAGGGAAATGAAACGGAACAGATGGGCAGCAACGTTTTCTAGAAAAGGGCTAATATTAATAAAAAGTGCGTGGCACATATCGTGACAAACTCCCCCCTCTATGAACGAGGTGGAAGCTATGTTCTGCAATGCATTTTTATAGGCTGCCAAGAAAAATAAAAATAAATGATGAAGAATTAAGAATAGTAATTACTCTAAAACCTGTAAATTTATGCTATAAACTTGAAATTATTCCTCAAATATTTAAAACTCGCCACATGTTTATAGGTTACCTTAAGAGCTCCTCTGTACATTTTAAGCCCATCGTCTATATATTTTTCTAAACACTTTTGCTTTCCAAATTTACAGAAATATTATGTCCCATCATAATCCTCTAGTAAGAATGGCTCGAATCTATAACTACATAGTGATTGATAATAGAATACAAAAATATCGACATATTAATAACAAAAAAAAAACAATTAAAAAATTCGTTTTTAGATAATCTTTATAAGTAAAGCATTCAAGGCTTATATTACAATGCATTTTTTGTTATATGTTTATAAATATTTGTGTTGTAAACTCTACAATTCTAACTATTTTTATGTTGTGTGCACGTGATTTGGAATACCATCTAGATCGTAATTTTACACTTAATATGTTCATTATTTTAATCTTTTGATGTAATTCTTTTTATATAGAATCAGAGTGACAAATCAACACGCAGTTCACCTGATGGTATGTGGACGCTGTGACCCATAGACATTTTATCATAAAGTCCCACTAATCGAATTTCGGTCACGACGGCCAATTTTAACGGAGAATAGCTATCGGCGCCAGACAGGATTATAATGCCCAAGTGTATGCGCAAGCACAGGTGCACTCTCTATTCCCTCACTATCATAGCCCGATAGGACGGTAAACTGACATAACCGAAAAGAGATCAGGCGTAAGACCAAGCGCTTTACGTGCTTTTCGAGGCACGGGGGTGAGATAGCGTCAACTTCCTGACTCCTGTCAGCTACTAAGAATTTCTTGATGGAAAAACTGAATAACTTATATTTTTTGTCCTAACCCGGGCTTTGAAACTGGCACCTCATAATCAGCAGTCGCATTTACAACCACTAGAGTAACGAGACGGTCGTAGAGACTTCTATTTCTATCGTCGTTTAAGAATCAAAATGCAGACAGATGCTTTGTCACTCAAAGGAATATGATGGAAAAATGGAATGGAAATAATGGCCTAATTTGCAGTAAAATGAGTTACCGGTTTTCTGCATGCATCAAACGGAACGCAGTAGCATTAAGAAGCTATTTTATGATGGTATACTATGAGAGCGAGGTCCTCCCCCATTATAGCCGACCCATTAGTACAATATATAACAATGTAACCATTGTTGCGCGCCTAAGTTGACCCTGAGAGAGTTGTGCCTGGCACTGGCGCCATCTAATGTCGGGGACCAGAGCGAGGAGGGCTTTCCTGAAAATGCCATGACTAATCTTTCAAACAACAGCGCCATCTAGTATCGAATTGAAGAGCTAAGCTTTCTAGAAGTCCCACACCCGAAATTTCTGCGCCTGGTCGGTTGGCGCACGTATTTACTTAATAATATTCTGGATGTTTCGGTGAAAAAGGTATATTTAAAGGCGCTTCAAGACACGATCGGGGCAGTATTGAATTTGGCGAGACAAGCGAAGCTTCAGAGCGAAATAAAGTGAATCAGTGTGATTAATTATTAGTGTTTTAACTTTTAATTGGTGTTCGGTAATAAAAGTGTAAATTTTGGTAATTCTATCGGCAGTTTTTATTGTCACGAACCTCAAGCTCGTAACAATTGGTGTTAGAAGTGGGATAAAATCATGCCGATCTTACCTAAGGAGGAAACGGAGGGTGTCCGTACCTGAAGTCAACGCCAGCAGGAGACGGACCAAAGAAGATTTGGTTGTGTAACGCCGCAGATGTCTGAGGGCCAGCCGCTGGCCACGGAGACCGGCCCGTCAGCAGCTCCTACGTCTGTGGTACCTGACTTAGGTGCTCTGATGGTGATGCTGCAGCAGCTGCATAGCGGACAGGAGGAACAGGCCCGCCGCTTGGAAGAGCAGCTGCGGGGCGGACAGGAGGAACAGGCCCGCCGGCCGGAGGAACAGGCCCGTCGTTTAGCTTCAACGCGATAAGGAAGAGCAGATGCTCCTCATGAAAGACATTCACGCTACCTTTGGAAAAGAGATAAGGGAGGTGAAAGATAAGGTCATTCAACATAACAACCGCCTGTCGGAAGCTGAAACCCAAATCAACCAAGTGACGAAAGAGCTGAACGAACTCAAGCTTGGGGATGGAAATACAGCTCCCGTAGTAGCTACAATACCTTCGCTACGTGGGTTCAAGGTGCCACCGTTCGACGGTACCTCTTCCTGGTCAGCCTACAAAATCCAGTTCGAGGCTGTTATGAAGGCTGGAATAAAAGTCAGGTCATGACTGCTCTCACACTAGGCCTGCGCGACCAGGCCTTAATGGTTCTGGAAGCTCTCGGTGAGGAAGTGATTTATGAGCAGCTCCTTGAGGCATTAGAGGCGAGATATAGCGACGCTCACCTAGAACACGTCTTTCGTGCGTAGCTTAAAGATCGCGTGCAGCGCATCAACTAAAATCTGCAGCAATGGGCTCTAGAGGTGGAGAAGCTGGTGCGAAAAGTATACCGGTCTGTACCTGCGCTCATTGAAGGGAACCTGGTGTAGACATTCATCGACGACATCCGCGACCGTGAAGTCAGAGCTGCTGTGGGGCTCGGGCAGCACGAGACGCTTAAGGACGCTTTGGCCCATGCACTGGAGGTGGAAGCCGTGCGGCAGGATCTTCGTTCCCATTGCCTCAAAGAGGTTGCAGCAGCTACAGTTCGCGACCGCAATAATGGATACAGCCCCAGGTGCTATGGCTGTGGGGGAAGGGGCCATCTTCGATCCAGCTGCCCTAAGCGATTTGTAAAAACGGAAGGTGATCGATCTCGAGAGGGTTGTGCGGCTAACAGCACCGCCCAGCAGCAGCAGGAATACGACTTTACTATCAGACACTGCAGCGGGAAATGACGAGGCAATACAGATGCATTGTCAAGAAGACCTTGTCTTGAAGGCTGCAAACATTATACTAGACAAGAAAGTAAGGAAGTGGTATCCGTGAGGATACTCAGGACAGACCACCTCAGCCACGAGTGGAAGGACAGCTTAAAACATGCACAGCAGGAAGATCCGTACATCAAGCCGATTCTGAAATGGACGAAGGCCCGTGCTCCGAAGCCCAAGTGGAGCGACGTCTCAGCGATTGTTTGACCACTAAAAGCTATTGGGCCCAATGGGAAAACTTGCTGCTTCAGGATGGAGTTCTGTGCGGTAAATGGGAAAATGTTCAGGGAGACAGCTGTCATTTGCAAATGGTTGTCCCTAAAGCTAAAGTACTAGATGTTCTACAGCTGTATCATAATGATTTTTCAGGAGGTCATCTTGGAGTTAAACGAATTCTACTGAAGATCCGAGAACGGTTTTACTGGGTCCACTGTCGAAACGATGTCGAGGACTGGTGTCGCAAATGTACAAGTTGTGCGGCTGTAAAGGGACCTCAGACTCGTAGTAGAGATGCATTGTAGTTGTACAATATTGGTGTACAATGAGAGAGAGTAGCCATTGACGTGGCGGGGCCGTTTCCGGAGAATGAAAACGGTAACAAGTATTTCAAGGTTTTGATGGATTACTTCACTAAGTGGCCAAATCAAGAAGCTTCAATAGTTGCAGATAAACTAGTACATGAAGTCTTATGTCGTTTTGGAGTACCTTTAGAGATTCAAGGTGATCAAGGAAGGATTTTTCAGTCTCAAATATTCCAGGAAACTTGCCGAGTTATGGGTACTCATAAAACAAGAACGACTTCTTATCACCCGCAATCTGATGGAATGGTAGAACGATTTAATCAGACATTGGAGATGTACCTAGCAGAAGTTGTAGACAATCGGCAACGAGGTTGGGACAAGCACATACAACCGTTTTTGTTGTCATATCGAAGCACTGTTCACGAAAGTACATCAGTGACACCAGTTTTCGCAAACTTTGGAAGAGAATTACGGCTGCCTGCAGACCTGATCATCGGGATACCACCTGATGCCCCACGTAGTATAACCGATTATGCAAATGACTTGCGGAACAAAATGAATGACATTTATGAGCACGTCAGACAATCGGGCCAGCAATTGTCTGAAAAGATGAAAACCAGGTATGACCGCAAAATGAACAACAAAGGGTTCGACGAAGGTTCACTAGTGTGGTTGCACAATCCAGTCCGCAGCAAAGGGAAATCTCCTAAGCTTCAAGCTAAATGGGACGGCCCGTACCGGATTGTGACCAGGATCAACGATGTAAACTACCGGATACAGAAAGGCGCAAGAGGGACTCCTAAGATCGTCCATGTGGATCGCCTGGCGCGTTATTATGGGGCCGATAATGCTCGAGGCGAGCATGTCTTAGGAGGGGGCAGTGTTGCGTGCCTAAGTTGACGTCAGGTACCTGGAACTAGTGCCATCTAGTGTCGGGGACCAGAGCGAGAAGGGCTTCCCAGAAAATGTCAATCTTGACTTTCGACCAATAGCGCCATCTAGTATCGAACGGAAGAATTAAGCTTTCTAGAAGCTTCACACTCGAACTTTCTGCGTCTGCTCGGTTGGCGCCCGTATTTACTTTAATATTCTGGATGTTTCGGTAAAAAGGTGTATTTAAAGGCGCTGCAGGACACGATCGGGGCAGTATCGAATTTGGCGAGACAAGCGAAGCTTCGTAGCGAAATAAAGCGAATCAGTGTGATTAATTATTAGTGTTTTAACTTTTAATTGATGTTCCGTAATAAAAGTGTATATTTTGGTATTCAATCGGCAGTTTTTACTGTCGCAAGCTTCAAGCTCGTAACACCATAATATGGCTACAACGCTCTACCACGTAAAATATCTGTTTTGTTTACCTAAGTAAATGAATAAAAATATAACGAAAGGTCTTTTGTCAGTAATGTGATGTTGATTTGAGGTATCAGAGATGGTTAGTTTCCGGACATGTGATGTTTACATTACATATATAATTATTTTAGTTATGAGTTGCATATTGTTTTTGAATGATCTCTATTTATTTTTACCACTAAAATCCCTTGGGAAGTATTTTTTATGTACATTAATATGATGTTGTCAGGATGTTTTTTTCAAAGCGAATATTGTTTTATAAATTTCACTATTTCAATATAAAAAGCCTCTATATTTACATGTAAGGTTTTCTATCTTAATCTTCAGAAGTCACAACGCATCAGAAGCTTTATCTATTTTAAGTTGTCAATGAGGTAGACTGTTGTGTCACACTAGAACTATATAAGTCGAACGATATTATGTTAAATTGTAATTGTAAAATGTATATAATTACAAAATAATTTATAATTTAAATTCATTTCCATTTAAAACTACTTTCTAACAGCGCACTGTAGCTTTTCGCGCACAACGTTTCCAGCGAGTGTGTGCAATCACATTGTGAGTAGTGTATAATTATTTAAACCGTTACTAATTATTGATGAATAACATTCTTCATAATATTACAATATTTCATAATAAACATAAAACACAAACATGAATATTATACGTGGTAGAGCCAAATATACGTGGTAATAAGAAATTCTATCTTATTATTTGGGGGTGAAAAAGCATCTACATTTTGTTTCTTAGTCAAAGATAGATGAAGATAACTACGGGCTACAGTATCCACTTACTCCCTACTTTATGTCACCTTTATTCCATAGAAGAAATACTTTATAAAGTTTCTGTCTGAGAAAGCTGTGCAATTTACATCAACTAAATAGCAATATAGATGGATTTCCGGATAAGCTTTAGAAAAGTATGGAACAATTTCTAAATATAAGTTCTGAATTCAGAATAAGTCCAATCCATTACGCCAACGCTGAATACGAAATAAATGGAAACGTGATGAGAATGCTGGCGGGACGAGAACATTACTTCTTTCTTATTCAAGTAATTCTGGTTCGAGTTTCCTTTAACATCAGATTTCGAATTAGTACGATCTTAATACAACGTATATCATTAGTAAAAAAAAACACGGACGTGTTACTTTTACTAAAGTACGCGCCAGTTCACAACAACTAAGTTGCTTATATTCCAATACACATTCAGGACCGAACCTCTTTTTCACTCCCTCTACATCTCAGAGCTTTTAGTTTTGGTTCCTATCAAATTAATTATTTATTATTTACAAAGAAAGAAATAAATAATAAAGTTGTTTTGGCATAAACCATAGACGTTACCAACATTATTCAAATAGTTATTAAAAAAGCTTTTTTACCCTTTATTGTGCAGCATAATATAAAAATGCACAGAAATAGTACACATTCAGTGGATGGTTTTATGACTCACACTACCTCTTCTAAACACTTCTTCAGACGCTTAATGGATACTCATGGATCGCAAAAAAATTAACGACATAAAGAACGAATGAATGAAAGGCGTGGGGATTGTGGTACTTTATTTTATATATTTATTTGCCTTTTTTTAAAACAAGCCATTCACCCCGGTTCCGCTTGGGTGGGTTCTATTACTCGTAATGTAGCGTCATTTAGATTTTATTTCAAAACAATCATTAATGAATTTAATTCAAAAAAATCAAAAATTTTATCAACTATTCGTATTCACAAAAAAGAACACTACAAGATTCTCGGATAAAATTTAGCGTAGATCACTCGTGACTTGCTTTCTATTTGTTCGTGAGTTTTATCATAATCGGCGTAGCATTTCCAAAATAAATCCAGACAGACACACTGACGGACAAAAATTTCATATTTTTTATTTATGTAATAATGGCATTCAAATAACATAATAATAAGGAGCACGATTCATTATATGTATATATTTAATAAACGTTTATTACTAATGTTTGATAGTTTTAAAACAGAAGACTAACAGTTAAAACAGGGATTTGCGAAAGTCATGAATTTTGCCAGTGAATGTTTCAAAAAACATTTCAAACAACAGCACTTTGGATGTTGGCAGTTTCACTGCAAGAAGTGTGAATAGTGAAGAGTGAATAAAACATGAATAAATATTTTTATAGGAGTTTTGAACTAGACTCGGTTCTCCAGTTCACATGAACGTTTAACTCTGCGAGAATAACTTCATTTAAATAGTCTCACTCGTAGCGTTGAAACATTTTACTAGGGTTAGACTGAAGGATATAAGTGTGTCCTTATATCACTATATTAGTGCTTATAAGTGTCAGTCAGACGGCTCCGTGGTGCAGTAGCTTAGCAATGATCTTGCAGCGCTGTCGGTCGCGGGTTCGAATCCCGTATGGAATAAGTATTTGTGCCCCACAAATACCTATAATTGTTTTGGGTATGGATGCTTTTCATTGTGAAATTTATGTATTTAAACTACCTCCATATATAACACTATACAGATACAGGACAAAATAGTGAAGGGGTAACGTTTTATTTAAAAAGAAAAACGGGAAAAAATATATTTTTTGAATAATTTTTTGCCGTGTGCTGGTAGCGTTAGAGAATCCGTCACCGCATTCGTCAGTTATAAGGGATGGCTATGAAAAATAAGTGGTCGTGGCACGCTGCATTGTAGCTACGTTACTTTTGTAGCACAAATGGGTCGGCTCGAGCGGGGAAGATATTCCAAGATCTCACCTGATAGTAGCGTAAAATAGCAGTTTAACGCTGCTGTGTTTCATATGGTGAGTGAAAATCATTTTTCATTGGAAGCGAGGCATTCCAACTTCCTCCTCACGAGTGACACCACATCTGCATTTTAATTTATGACCGAGTATGGATGTAGACGTACATTATGTATGGGCAACAGCAACGACTTACCATCGGTGGACTGTGTGCTCGTTTGGAACTTTCATGAATAGCTTTTGTGCAAATGGTTCGGATCGCAAACATTTCACGTAACATACACAGAATATCAGATTAAAGTAGCAGTATAATGCACTTTGTTTCATATAGTTTTTTCTTTCGTTCTAAAGACCCTAAAGACCCTCTTTTTTGAACTAAAGTTCATATACCTTAGTCTTCAGGAATCGCCTTTACAACAGCCACTATACAAAATTTAGCCATTACACTGTGATTTAATGTTTTTTTAAAGAAGTTATAAAGCCATTGTAAAACATGCACATGTGCCCCTATATATCATGCAAACGTCGTTCTTTCAATGGTTTACGTCACAACAAAGCTTATTGTTGCGCCTCGCACAGTGTTTACTGTTTGTGTTCGCAGTCTGAGTTTGCAGACTGATGTACGTTCTACTGCGAAATTAAAATCTATCGATAAATAAAAAAAAAACAACGAGAAACGTTTTCTTCTTTATAGGCATTTCATCGATATGGAAATTTCAAAACAAGGCACTTCATCTCAGTCCTAGAGTTTAGTAACGCATAAGCACTTTGATCCTTTATCTTACCTTGTTAGTAGGTCACAACATATACTTACAAAAAGGTGAAACGTGTGCCCGCTGGTCATCATTTAATTTTGAAGGAAAAAAAACTAGATAATGCCTGCATCAAGAAGTAGAAAACGCTTTTGATATGATGTATCGTGAACCTAAAATGATACAATGTGTCCACGTACAGCTTGTATAAATTATTCTTCCCAATATTCGGTGAAGCGCCTGCAATGAAAACAAGAGTCACGTAGTGCCACGCGCTGGCACGTACAGCGACGACACTGTCCTTGTACTTACTGCTTCAAACTGACACAATGATTGCGAAACATTTAGCAGAGTGGAAACTTGTAGTTTTATGTAAAGCACTGAATATTTATTTACCATATTGCACATAGAATATATACATACACAATAGAATGAGAGAGAGTAGGCGGTGTCCGGATAGCCACTAACATGTCAATGCACACATATAAATGTCAATACATCTCTTTTGACGTCACAGTCGTTGCTTAGTTTGTGTGTCAAGCGTTGGTGGTTACAATTCATTTCCATAAATGCCGATTTATACAATATTTACATTGTGGATAAATAGCCGGATATGGAATCTGAATAAAAGTGGCATATTCTTTTACCAGTATGTCAAAACTATTTACATTGTGTGAGAACGAAAATCAAAACTAAGGAAATATTGATGTGTAAACACAACTGATGTGTACTAAGCATGTAACATTATTTTAGTGACGCTGGTAATCTTGGAAATATTGTCGCTTTAAAAATTGTAATTGGTGTAGTGATAATCTAAACAGATACGATCAAAAACGGTAAAAAATAATGATCCAATGACCTACGGATAAATTGTTATAATTTTTTTATTTAATTGTAATTTTTTTTCTGCATAGGTATTTGAAAATTTTCAATTAGATTCAATCTTCTGATTAAAACTACTTTTACGGATTTTATTGCGTTTTATTTATATTTTAATACCCGACGTTTCGGGTGCTTTCTAGCACCTATGGTCACGGGGGACTGAGGTGACTGACGTTCCGCCACGGCCGAAGCCACGAAAGACTTAACCCTTAACCACCTAGCGTCGGTTACAGTGACTCCAGGCGATATATTTTTTTCAAATATTTCCGTTATTACACGGGCCACGCGCCTGTGACTCTATGTACTTTTTCCCCGCCCTTTCCAGTTTTCGCCCTGCGCTCGACCAAGCAACACGTGCGCGCAATAAAAAAATACAGATAAATATATTTCGCATGCGGTCATGGTGACCGACGTTAGGTTGTTACGTTACTTTTAGTGCTAACATTTTCGTGTTGTTTTTTAGGTTTATCATGTCTGAACGTGATCAAAATATCATTAGATGGTTAGAAGAGTGTGAATTAGATTCCGAGGATGAAAGGGACGTGCCGGAATTACCAAATGAAGACTGCAGTGATGTAGAAGATGTACCATTAGACCACGTCATTGATGGTGAGTGTCAATCAGACTCTGATATTGATGTTGAAGAGTTAAATGAATATGACGATACAAATGATCTGCCAGTTGATGATGCATCTTCCGATGATGATGTTCCATTGTCAAGATACCGGAACTATTTCGGAAAAAATTGATTCCGTTGGTCGTCTCAACCTCCAGTTTCTCGCTCAAGGACTCTGCAACACAACATCGTTCAGCAACCTCCAGGATTGAAAAGGAACTTCAGAGATGTTTTGAACAGATTACTGTTGTTACAACATCATCCGATTTATGGCATTTGTTTTTTACTGATGATATGTTAGAAGAAATTGTAAAGCATATTAACGAAAAAATTAAAAAGATAAGACCTGATGTGTTCAAGTAATTGAGATGAAGACTTTTATCGGTATGTTGTACTATACCTCAATTTTCAAAGAGAACCACACACATTACACATGTTGGTACAGCACAGATGGTACAGGAAGAGATATTTATCGTTGTATAATGAGCAAGAACAGGTTCGAAACCTTGCTGAATTGCCTTCGTTTTGATGATGCGAGCACCAGAGATGAACGCCGTAGCAGTGATAAAGCTGCACCTATATCTCAGCTTTTTAAAAAGCTGATACAAAACTGCAAATAAGTTTGTTCAATTGGCAGTTACGCTTGTATTGACGAGATGTTGGTGGCTTTCTGTGAGAGGTGCAGCTTCAAAATGTACATGCCGAAAAAATCCAACAAATATGGATTAAAAATTATGTGCATTACTGATGCCAAAAACGGATATCTTGTGGATGCCTACATATACTTGGGAAAAGACTCAGATAGCCAAGGCTTGCCCATTGAATACCAAAGACTGAAAAACCCACGCAAGCGGTTTTGCGATTGGTTGCGTCGATTGAAGGAACCCCCAGAAATGTAACGACTGGTAACTGGCTCACTTCGGTGGAGCTAATGAACATCCTAAAGCAAAAACAGCTGACACTTGTGGGTACCTCTTAAAAAAAATAAAAGGGAAGTACCTCTTCAATTTCTGCCTAGCCGTCATCGGGACGTTGGCTCTTCGATTTTTGGATTCACTTCAGATGCAACATTGCTATCTTTTGTACCAAAGCAAAACAAATCCGTGATTCTTCTTTCCAGCATGCATCACTCCCCAGCCATCGATCCACAAAAGGAAAAGCCAGAAATGATTATTTTTTATAATAACACCAAAGGTGGCGTCGATACATTAGATCAGAAATGTGCCATTTACTCAACTTCTCGACGCACACAGCGCTGGCCAATGGCGGTCTTCTACAGAATGCTGGATGTTTCAGCAGCATGAACCAATCTCAGAGAAAGGTGCCCACACTGAATTTCATGAAACAACTGGCTGAAGACCTTATTACACCCCATTTACGACGTCGAGCGAACCAGTTTGGATTGCAAAGGGAACTTCAGAAAGCTATTCGCCGGGTTCTCAAAATAGATGAAGAACGCAGAACATCTTCGGCAGTCAGCTCTGACAAATTAGAAACACGCAAAACTTGTTCAACGTGTGACTCAAAGAAGAAACGTAAAACATTCCATTTGTGTTTTCAGTGCAAAAATCCAATTTGCGTTGAGTGTTCTCAAAAAATGTGTGTACGCTGCCGCGAGAAATTGTGAATGTTAGGTTGTTGTAATTTTGTAACGAATGTGATTTAATTGTGCCAATGATAGTTTTATATAAGAGGTTATATTTAAGTTACTAAAATATTTAAAAACTAAGAAGTCTCATTGATTGTTATTGCTTAGAACTCAGCTTAATCGGAAAACCTATAATTTGTTAAAATATTCGTTAGTCAACTTTTATTAATAGTAATAAGAAGTAAGAAGTATTAATTTGAAGATTTTATTGAAACAAATCGAAATAAAAACAACTGAATTTTTTTTTGTAGTTTCGAATTTTGCCAATTTATGATTTTTTCACCTTTATAACAGTACTTATATGCAAGCGGTCACCATGACCGACGTTAGGTGGAAGTGTTACTAGAATACACGTTAGGTGGCTAAGGGTTAACTAATAAATTTTTCAGTCTGAAATTTTATCCATACATCATAAAAAATATTTCTTGGACAATGCAGACCCATTTAAAGAAATTGTATACATAGCATTAGAACTCATAAGTATAATCCTGTGAAATGGACTTATTCAACATCTGAGAAAGTGGTGGCTAGAAAAAACAAGGCTACAGATGAAGGCACTGAAGAAAATGAAGGTATAAGCTCAAAACGTGGTAATAACTCATAGGCTGTAATAATGGTCTCCTGATTATATTTAACCAAATGGAATATCCTATAACTAATCATATGTTAAATATACAGGGTTATTTTTCTAAAAGTAGCAAAGTATTAAAATTAAGCACAAACATTTAAATAATGATATACCGTTATTGCATTTTTGAAAATACGAGTAAATAAGGCTTCTACTTTTATTTGAAATTATGCCAAATTGAATGTGACTTACAGCAGTTCGTGCGCAGTAAAATCAGTTAACATAAATTTATTTTATCACACAATTTGAAAGATAAAAATTGGAATTTAAAAGATAAAAAAGATATAATGATTGCGATTTTTTTATTATTTTTTTTTTGCTGAAATTACTTATTCTGAACCTTCTCTGCAAATTTGACTAGTTATTGCAAAATAACTCAGTATATTTAAAAATATATATCATTATTCGATAAAATTTCTTGTTGAAAATTTTTAATTGCTAAAAACTTACAAACGATGATTTTTGAATAATATTTTTCCATGTTAATGAAAAAAAAAAAACTTTTTAAATGATATTATAATTATATTTTCAGCATCTGCATTTTGATTCGTAGTCGAGGATAGATTTAGTTGTTCATTGGCTACAGCGTCAACTTACCATCAGGTGACTCGTTATGATATTAAACGTGTTCAACTAATTTTTATGTACAATAAGATAAAATAATTCCTACTGCGATTTATTTGCAATTAGTTTGTACACTATTTACAAATATATATGTATAAAAATGTAAACGGTTCCTTTTTTGATGATGTTCCGCAAATTGGCTCAGTCTGTCAACACAGTTATTCCTTCTCTTTTTTTCAGAAAGAGACGTTCTGTAATGATTTATTTTGAATCAAGTTTGCATTTATGTAATAGTAAAATGCGTTTGTAACATTTATTTGTTGAAATTTGTATGACCAATGAGCGGATTGAGTTTCTAGTTATTATACTTCACGTCAGCACTTAAAATTGCAAATAACAATTTAATTGGTGCCGACTAGGGTAGAACCCGGTTTGCTCGTGTACTGTGAAATTTACAGCGAGAGCTAATCATCTGAGCTACCACGGCTCTATGTAGTATATTGATTGCATTTAATTAAATTATTCACTATATATTTATTTAATTTTTTGTAGATATAATAAATAAGTGCAACCTGTCAATTGAGAGTCAAATAAATTGTTATTATAATTGTGGGTTATTAATAGAATATTCACATCTGGTTGGACTGGATAAATATATAAGAGGAAAAATAAACATACATAAATATATATTTAATATACTAACATAAATAAATAAATAATACGTAAATAAATAAAAACGCAACCAGATGGAAGCCCTCGGCAGGGGAGACCAAACGGCCGAGGGTTAGGGGGAAAGGGAAAGGAACTGGCGGACGATGCGGGCAGTATCGAGAAGCATCGCCTTCTGCATTTGAGCCCGGAGCGGTCCGTCACTGAGTCCCAGCGGCCTCAGATGACCCGAGAGGCTGGCTGGGATTAACCCGTTTGCAGAAACGACTACAGGAATAATTTCGGTCGACAGACCACACCATATGTAGGTCACCTCGTGACCCAGGTCCAGATATTTTGTTAGCTTATCTGTTTCGGCTTTCACGAGGTTCTCGTCATACGGAATGGTAATGTCGACCAAAAAATATCCTTGACTGTGACCGGTCCATCAGCACAATATCAGGCTTATTCGCAAGAATTATCCTATATAATATAATATTCCTGTCTGTATAATATATAATAGTCCCGTCTGTGATGATAGCCCGGTCCCAGTAGAGCCTGCCGCGGCCATTTTCGAGCACGTCTTCCGGCAAGTACTTGTAATACGGCAATTTCCGGTCCACGAGATCGTATTTCAGAGCGAGCTCCTGGTGTAGAATTTTAGCTACTTGGTTGTGCCTGTGCAAGTACTCAGAATTCGAAAGCGCCGAACAATCGAAGATGACATGCATAAGTGACTCACCGGGATGGTGACAAGCTCGACAAATGTCGATGGTACCATCCTTTAGGATGTATCTCCGATAGTTGTTGGTCTTAATAACCTGATTCTGTATTGCACAGACAAAACCCTCGGTTTCTCCGAAGAGGTCACCGATACGTAGCCAGTTGAGGGAGACGACTGTATCTACGGAGAGCTCATGTAGAGCCCTGTAGTACCTCCTGTGGAGCTCCTTCTCCTTCCATACGGCCTCCCGGTTGAAAATGCTAAGCACTGCTGGGTCCTGCCATTGCTCGTTGGCTAAGGATAGAGGATAAGCCTTTTATCACTAGAAATGACGTCATAATAGAATGGATCGTCCGATCTCGCCAGGAAGTAATGAGGGAGGCTGCACACTTCGCGATTATGAATGGTGAGCGCGCTCAGAAAGCCACAACCACCATGCTTTCGCGGCAACTACAGCCTCATTACCGACGATCTCGGATGATACATCCTATGGGACGTCATGATAGTGCGGACTTTTCTATCCGGGGCGTTAAGTTCAGTCTGAGTCCACCTGAGTATGCCAAAGGTATACATGGGGACAGGCAAGACCCAACCGTTATATGCGTGTGTCTTATTCATACCGGACAAAACACTTTGGTCAAGCGTGCGTAAAACACATCGCAAACTGACTGTTTCATACCAGCCTCATCGATACCGATGTTTTTTGACATACCCAGGTATCAGTATGTTTCAGCCTCGGAAAGGGTCCTTAAGTTGACGGGCATAGATAAGTCTATGCCCTCAGAGTTAGCAACCCTTCCCCTTTCTACATGGAGGACCGCACACTTATCCGTCCCCAGCTCCATTCCAATGGAATTGCTAAATTCACAAGTGATGTTTAGGAATTCCATAAGATGGGAGCGACTGGAAGCAAATAACTTGAGGTCTACTATAAAAAAAGGTGGGTCACCATTGTCCCTTCTTTCCGTAGCTGAAATCTCCTCCCGGATCCCTCCAGTAAGGTACTGAGAGGGTTCAGAGAGAGGCAAAACCAGATTGGATTCAGACAATCGCCCTGGAAGATACCCCTTCTTATCCTTATGTGGTTTTCCGCAGTCATTATCCGCTCGCCCAGATGACAAAGGATCGTACTCCACTGCCCAATACACTGCTCGAGGAAGTCTCTAACTGTACACTCAATCTTGTATAGCTCGAGGAACCTCTTTAGCCATATATGGAGCACCGAGTCGAATGCCTTTCTGTAGTCTATCCAGGCGGCGGAGAAGTTCCGACGGTTGCGTTTCACTACTTTGCCAATAACTGCGTCAATGAGGGGTAATTCCTTGGTTCCACGACCACCGCCACGATACCCATTTTGAGCGCGTGACATCACCAGATTTAGCTCCAGGTGACGAGTGATTCTCGTGCTCAAAATTTTTATTATTATTATTTTATTTTTTGTATGTATCTATGTTTGTAGTATATGTGTGTATATTATATAAATATAAATATGTGTATTATTTTTATCACACTAATTTGCCCTACCCCTGTCATCTTTGCGTAATTCTGTCTATTATTTGGTAATCTAGAAGAAATTGCTATCAGTAATAAGATCGCCCATTTCAAACCTCTTTTGTATATATAATCTGTAATTTTTGTATGGTTAGTAATAAAGAATATTAAATTAATAAATAAACAAATAATTTTTATAGAAAAGCTCTGACTACCAATCGAAACTTCTTTTAACTAAATATTTTTTAACTTTTTTTAAATTTTATTTCATGATTCTTTATTTTGTTGACATTTAGAGATTTTATTATATATTTTTATACACATACCATATGGTTCTGATTTGACTGTTTGTAATTTTATAATAGGTGGAGCTAATTAATTACAAGGACGTAGTAAATAAGGCCGGGAGTATGTTGGAAAAAGGTGCATAATATTCTATTTTTACAAATGTGCATACTTCTAGTGTATATACAGAATATCCCGTTAGTAGTGGACCAACGGGGTAATGAGAATGGAGGGAATTTTAAGAAAAACACTGAAATTTATAAAATAAATACAATTCAAATATCACATTACATAAATTTAAAGTAATTTAAAATTCTAAATATATTACCTAAAAATAATAATTAAAATTATAATATTTAAAATTAATATCAATTATACACAATATAAAAAATAAACTATAATATAGAAAAACAAAATTTCACAAGGATAAACATCTAAATGTTACTAAATTATTTGAAGGCCATAAAAGTACTTTTTTCGTGCGGAAT
Organism: Parnassius apollo; assembly: GCA_907164705.1. Lineage (NCBI taxonomy): Eukaryota > Metazoa > Arthropoda > Insecta > Lepidoptera > Papilionidae > Parnassius > Parnassius apollo. The sequence continues at coordinate 34,189 of CAJQZP010001448.1, read as the reverse complement.
TCGAAACCCCAGTCATTAGCGCTCTAACTCATTACTAAGCCACTGCACATAGCTGTCATAACATTTAGCTTCTTGTTTTCTGTTTCAATTAAAATATTTGTGTTTTCAAGTCAAGGGTGATAAGCGTTTGTGTTTACAGATACAGAAGTAAGTTATATTAAGCAAATTCGTGTAGGGACACAAAACAATAAATAATAGTGTACATGCCAAAACTTTACAGAGCGCTCTCGCCATAATATTGTTACGCGCTCCAGTCAACGATACACTAGCGCCATCTAGTGTCAGGAACGAGAGCGAGGGGAGCATTGAGAAAATGACATCACAAATTACTCAACCGACAGCGCCTAGTCGAAACTCGAACGCTCGGTACCTTGCCCGTGTTTACTTGAACATTCTGGATATTTCTTTGCTAATTTAAATATATAGGCGCTGCAAGATGCGATGGGGGCAGTGTTGATTTGGGCGAAACAAGCGAAGCTTCGGAGTGGAATTAAGTGAATTAGTGTGTTTAAATTATTGGTGTTTTAACTTTAATTGTGTAAAGTAAATTAAAGTGTTAATTTAGGTAATTTTATCGGCAATTTTTATTGTCACGAACCTCAAGCTCGTAACAATTGGTGTCAGAAGTGGGATAAAATCATGCCGATTTTACCTAAGGAGGAAACGGAGGGTGTCCGTACCCGAAGTCAACGCCAGCAGGAGACGGACCAACGAAGATTTGGTGGTGCAACGCCGCAGACGACGGAGGGCCAGCCACCGGCTGCAGGCCCGTCGGTAGCTCCTACATCTGCAGCACCTGACTTAGGTGCTCTGATGGTGATGCTGCAGGAGCAGGCTCGCCGACAGGAGGAGCAGGCTCGCCGACAGGAGGAGCAGGCCCGTCAGTTGAAAGAGCAGCTGCAAAGCGGACAAGAGGAACAGGCCCGCCGGCAGGAGGAACAGGCCCGTCGTTTAAAAGAGCAACTCCAACGCGATAAGGAAGAGCAGATGCTCCTCATGAAGGACCTTCACGCTATATTCGGAAAAGAGATACGGGAGGTGAAGGATAAGGTTGCTCAACATGACAACCGCCTGTCGGAGGCCGAAACCCGAATCGACCAAGTAAACAATCGGGTTGACAACGTAATGGCTGACGTGAAGAAAACGCTGGACGACCTCAAACTTGGGGATGGAACAACAGCTCCCGTAGTAGCTACAACACCTTCGCTACGTGGATTCAAAGTGCCGCCGTTCGACGGTACCTCTTCCTGGTCAGCCTACAAAATCCAGTTCGAGGCTGTTATGAAGGCGAACGGCTGGAATAAAAGTCAGGCCATGACTGCTCTCACACTAGGCCTGCGCGACCAGGCCTTAACAGTTCTGGAAGCTCTCGGTGAGGAAGTGACTTATGAGCAACTCCTTGAGGCATTGGAGGCGAGATATGGCGACGCTCACCTGGAACACGTCTTTCGTGCGCAGCTTAAAGATCGCGTGCAGCGCATCAACGAAAACCTGCAGCAGTGGGCTCTAGAGGTGGAGAAGCTGGTGCGAAAAGCTTACCGGTCTGTACCTGCGCTCATTAAAGGGAACCTGGTGCAGACATTTATCGACGGCATCCGTGACCTGGAAGTCAGAGCTGCTGTGAGGCTCGGGCACCACGAGACGCTTAAGGACGCCTTGGCCCATGCACTGGAGGTAGAAGCCGTGCGGCAGGATCATCGTTCCCATCGCGTCAGGGAGGTTGCAGCCGCTACAGTTCGCGACCGCAACAAAGGATACAGCCCAAGGTGCTATGGCTGTGGGGAAAAGGGCCATCTTCGAATCAGTTGCCCTAAGCGAACCGTTGAAAGGAGAGTTGATCGATCTCGAGAGGGTAGTGCAGCTAACGACACTGCCTGGCGGCGACAGGATCATCGTTCACCTCACGCTAGGGAGGTTACAGCAGTTACGGTTCGCGACCACAATAAAAGATACAGCCCTAGGTGCTATGGCTGTGGGGAAAGGGGCCATCTTCGATCCAGCTGCCCTAAGCGAACCGTTGAAAGGAGAGTTGATCGATCTCGAGAGGGTAGTGCAGCTAACGACACTGCCTGGCGGCGACAGGATCATCGTTCACCTCACGCTAGGGAGGTTACAGCAGTTACGGTTCGCGACCACAATAAAAGATACAGCCCTAGGTGCTATGGCTGTGGGGGAAAGGGGCCATCTTCGGTCCAGCTACCCTGAGCACACCCTACGAAGGGAAGGTGAACGGTCTCAGAAAGGAAGTGCGGCTAACAGCACCGCCCAGCAGCAGCAGGAATACGACTTTACTATCAGACACTGCAGCGGGAAATCTCACGGCAACGCAGATGCATTGTCAAGAAGACCTTGTCCTGAAGATTGCAACCATTGTAGTAGGCAAGAGAGTAAGGAGGTGGTATCCGTGAGGATGCTCAGGACAGACCACCTCAGCAACGGGTGGAAGGACAACCTACGACATGCACAGCAGGAAGATCCGAACATCAAGCCGATTCTGGGATGGATGAAGGCCCGTGCTACCAAGCCTAAGTGGAGGGACGTCTCAGCGATGAGTTCAACCACGAAAAGCTATTGGGCCCAATGGGACAGCTTGCTGATTCAGGATGGAGTCCTGTGCCGTAAATGGGACAATAGTCGAAGAGACAGCTGTCGTTTGCAAATGGTTGTCCCTAAAGCTAAAGTGCCGAATGTTCTACAGTTGTGCCATAATGGTCGTTCAATAGTCCATCTGGGAGTTAAACGAACTCTACTGAAGGTCCGAGAACAGTTTTACTGGGTCCATTATCGTGACGATGTCGAGGATTGGTGTCGTACATGTACAAGTTGTGCGGCCGAGCGGGGACCTCGGACACGTAGTAGAGGAGCACCGAAATTGTACAATGTTGGTGCACCACGGGATAGGACAGCCCTTGACATTGCGGAGCCGTTACAGAAAGGCGCAAGAGGGACTCCTAAGATCGTCCATGTGAATCGCTTGGCGCGTTATTATGGGGCCGATAATGCTCGGGACGAGCATGTCTTAGGAGGGGGCAGTGTTACGCGCTCCAGTCAACGATACACTAGCGCCATCTAGTGTCAGGAACGAGAGCGAGGGGAGCATTGAGAAAATGACATCACAAATTACTCAACCGACAGCGCCTAGTCGAAACTCGAACGCTCGGTACCTTGCCCGTGTTTACTTGAACATTCTGGATATTTCTTTGCTAATTTAAATATATAGGCGCTGCAAGATGCGATGGGGGCAGTGTTGATTTGGGCGAAACAAGCGAAGCTTCGGAGTGGAATTAAGTGAATTAGTGTGTTTAAATTATTGGTGTTTTAACTTTAATTGTGTAAAGTAAATTAAAGTGTTAATTTAGGTAATTTTATCGGCAATTTTTATTGTCACGAACCTCAAGCTCGTAACAATATCATTGTTTTCAGTAGGGTTCAGCGGGCAGCAAATGTCCGTCATGCCTGATACGATGTATATTTATGTATTTGTTCTTATGTGGGTACATTTTTTATTGTAGAATAAATAATTTATGTACGTCTGTATTTCCCCACAGCAAGCATAGTTAAGTTCATATAGAGCATACGCGAAACGGGAAAGTTTAGATGATACTTTCTTGGTGTGCTTTCCAATTTATAATTATAATTGTAATTATATATATATTTATTTTTTTTTTTTTTTATTTTTATATATATATATATCTTTCTTCCAGAAGCGGCCCCACAGGAAGTGGATCTGGTCGAGCCCAGGCGGTTTGACGAAAAATGAAATTGACTTCATTATGCCGACCAGGCGCCAACTGTTCAGTGATGTCTCAGTGATCGCAAGGGTCAGAACTGGTAGCGATCACCGAATGGTTAGAGGCACACTGAACCTAAACGTTAAGCGGGAGAGGTCTCGTCTAATGAAGTCAACGCTCCGTCCCCCTCGTGCTCAAATCCAGAATCCCGAAACCTTTCAGCTCGAGTTACGTAACCGCTTTCAGTGCCTAGAAGATTGCAATGCAGTGGACGATATGAATGACAAGCTCGTGGAAACTGTCCATGCGGTCGGAGCTAAGTTCTGCAAGACCTGCCGCAGAAGAACACAAAAAATATCCGATCACACTCTTAATCTCATGGCTGTTATACGGGAGACGAGGCTGCAATCGTCAACAGATTTGAAGGCATATAAGCTACTGAATAGACAGATCTGAATGCATGCGGCGAGACTTACGCAACTTTAACACTGCTCGTATTAAAGAAGCGATCGAGCGGAACCAGAGCTCCAAAGTCTTTGCCAGAGATATGTCTGCCAGAAAGAGCCAACTGTCAAAGCTGAAGACTGAATGTGGCAGCATCGTTTCCGGGACACCTGAGATTTGGAGTGAGATTGAGAGGTTCTATGGGCAGCTGTACACATCATCGTTGGAGCCACACGCAAGTGTGAGTAATGATCCAGGAGCAAGTCTTATCAGACACTTCCGATAATACGGACGTCAGTCTGAGCGAGATTAGAATGGCTCTCCACCACCTTAAAAATGGCAAAGCTCCGGGCGAGGATGGAATTACAGCGGGGCTTCTGAAAGCGGGTGGAACACCGGTACTTGAAGTCCTTCAGAAGCTCTTCAATTCCGTCCTCCATGGTGGCACTACTCCGGAGGCGTGGAGCAGAAGCGCGGTGGTCTTGTTCTTTAAGAAAGGCGACAACGCTCTCTTGAAGAACTACAGACCGATTTCCCTTCTGAGCCGCGTCTACGTACTGTTTTCGAGAGTCATTACGAATCGTCTCGCACGCAGACTCGACGACTTCCAGCCTCCCAAACAAGCCGGTTTCCGAAAAGGCTTCAGTACCACAGACCACATACATACCCTTCGGCAAATTGTACAGAAGTCCGAAGAGTACAATCTGCCACTTTGCCTGGCGTATGTGGACTATGAGAAAGCCTTTGATTCCGTCGAAATTTGGGCGGTGCTACAGTCCCTTCAGCGGTGCCAAGTTGACTGTCTGTATATCGAAGTGCTGAAGTATTTATACAGTAGGGCTACGATGGCTATCCAAGTACAGAACCAGAGTTCGAAACCTATCCAACTGCAGAGAGGTGTAAGACAGGGTGACGTTATATCCCCGAAACTCTTCACCGCTGCGTTGGAAGACGCTTTCAAGCTACTGGACTGGAAAGGACACGGTATTAACATCAATGGCGAGTACATCACTCACCTTCGATTTGACCCTTTTTGTGTGATTTAATATAGTACAGTAAAGTTACAGCCTATATACGTCCCACGGCTGGGCCCAGGCCTTCGCTTATTTCTGAGAGGGTTTTAGGGCAAGGAATTATCCGCCGCGCTGCCCCAATGCGTGTTGGCGAACTTCACAGGTTTTCGAAATATATTTTTTTTCTTATTTCTCTGACATGCAGATTTCCTGACTATGTTTTCCTTTACCGCCAAGCACGTGGTAAATCAGCACTTAAAATTGCAATTAACAATTTCATTGGTGCCGGCGGGGATTGAACCCGGTTTGCTCGCATACTGTGAAATTTACAGCGAGCGCTAACCATCTGAGCTACCATGGCTCGTGTCATTTAGTGACCGGTGCAAATTTAGATCTGACTTTAATGATGTTTCCACTGGCTAAATTATGTTGTTCTATCTTTACACACTGTTTTTGCTTGGTAGGGTCATAGGCTGTAATCAATGAATATTTTTTTCGTTAAATAACTAACAACTCAATTGTGCTTAGTAATAGCTCTAGCTCATCAATGTTTACTCCGCAGTAAAGTTTGTCCGTAATAAGCCATACTTTAGCTGCCAAGACAGTTTGAATATAGATCGCACTTATTACTTGCTGACTTGGCTGTGGTATTATATAAATAAACTGTTTGCAAATAAAATGTTTTTTTTTTTGCTGGGATTCTTTGTTTGAAATGAAATAAACTCTAGTCAAGGCATCACGTAAAATAATTCTTTAAAAACTATTTAAAATTTATTTGCGTGGTAGAGCCACGCTTCAGCTTTGGTTTGGCACGTATGAGTCGACTCGACTGGGGAAAGACCACACTTTAACAGGATATCAGCGTATAATGACAGCTTAATGAGGCTTTATTTTGTATGGTTAGTGTAGAGAATCGGAAACAAGGTATTCTGTATATGTCACCAAGGATTACATGTCTTTGGGCCACAGCATCTACTTACCATCAGGTGGTATGTGCTCGATCCATATAGTGAATGAAAAACGATAACTATCCCATCGGTAACTGAGGATGTTCTATTATGTACTCAAAAAAGACGATTACAAATTTGAGTCATATAAAGGCTTACCAGATCCGAGCAGATGATGGTGATTAATCTTATCTCGTACGTATTGTAAAACAAATCGTCACACGGAGGATTTGTCTTAATCGTCCTGTCCGATAAATGAACTGGCGATCTTAGCATCTGTTTGTTTTTAATGTAATACATATTTCTTATGTTCTTGAAAAGAGCATCTTCAGAATATCAGCGCTGTGGTTATTACACCGCGGCACAAGGCTGCATTAAAATATTCATGTGGTGCAGTTATTTATTACGTAGCTTGGAATAAAAATGTTTCTTTAGTTCTATATTTAAAGTACTAATAATTACTATTTCTGTAAAATATTTCATTTTTTATTTTATACTTCAGTTAAGCCAAATTCTACTCAACACCAACTTGCGCCGAATGTTGTAAACAACGGAGTTACAGATTTCCCCCAGAGAGCAGCTCTTCTTATTTTGTATTCAGAAACCAATTTCATATCAGCGTTGTAATATTCAGGTTGCAAGCCCAATCTCGCACGTGTTGGTGTGAAGTTCTATGCAATTGCCTTTTACGTATTATCTGATAGCAAGTTAATATCTTGCGAATAGTAATGTAGTATAAAGTTTAAAAATTACATCTGTTTCTACGAAGTAGAGCCTCATGGCTCAAAATTATGCACCTAAATTGCCTTCAAGGGGCACAACACATTTGCATTTTTATCCTTAGTTGAAGATAAACGTGGATGTCCATGGTCCATAGCATTCACTTACCATCAGGTGGATTGTGTGCTTGTTTGTTACCCAATGCTTTCCAAAAATATATTTTAGTCCTCAGAGGTGACAACGCTCCTGCATTTTGATCCTCAATCGAGGATTTCACGTTGTTTGTCCGCGATGAACTCCTAAACTACTTAACCGATTTTAATTAAATTTGCACACCGTGTGCAGTTTGGTTCAACTTGAGAGATAGGATAGTTTTTTGCCCACGAGTGATCTACAATTTTTTTTTGCGAATTTAAGGATTTTTAATAAGACACGACAAAGGGACTTCGAAAAGGGCAGAACAACGTCTGCCTGGCAAGCTAGTATATATATATATATATATATATATTTTTTTTTTTATATATCCTTCTAAGCACTTTAAAAATAATAAGGCAAGTGCGAAGTCTCGCCTTATCCTCAACTCGTTGTGGCTAACCATACCCAGAATAAATAAAATTGGGTAAAATATATAGGTATCTAATAAATATATTTTGCACACGTTCTAGCATTTTACTATATCTTTTTTCGTAAGGCGACCATATTTCTGCATTACACTCTACTTCTTACCAGTGTATTATACAGGGTAATGATTACATTAATATTACTTTTACTGTTTACGTCCTGTTGTAGATTTTCACAGTCTACCAATGTTTCTACGACATGATACAATTTGAGGTCAACAGCAAAAAGAAGGCACTTAGATTCCTAAACTATCTCAGGCAAATCGTTAACCAGGAATAAAAACTGAAGTGGCCTTAAATTACTGCCTTGGCTTACTCCAGATTTTGTAATATATCCGAAGTATGGGTGGCACATTCCACATACTGATTTCTACCTGTGTAGCTGTCAAATAATTATAAGGAATGTGAATTGAAGCCAACTGCCACTAACTTTTTTTTAGCAAGACGTCATTATGTTCTGAGTTAAATGTTTTTTTTTTAAAAGTCAAAGTAAACGGCATCGACTTGCACCCCCCTGTCCACTGCGAGCACAACTTCAACCATGAAGCTAAGAAGGTTGCTAGTGATGCTTCTCATTGGATTTCCCTTTGGAACAGAACAAACATTGAAATCCTGCATTTCTCTTTGGAATAGAAACTACCCGTGTGGTTTTCCATATATCGGGAAAAAATAGCATTGTCCAGGCATTTAGAATATATGTACGTAGTACATTAACTGCTTATTTAACACGAAACGGTAGTCCCTGATTATATACGGCGGAATGCCATCCGGGCCTGCGGACTTCTTTGGTTTCAGCTTTTGCAAGGCGCATTGCACACCCTGAAGGCTCAGACTTACGATATACATGTACGCAGCTACGTTGACACGGCCAGCCGCTATTAATGCCTCGGTAACGCTTAGATTGGCTTGTTCCGTCCTATACACTGAATGGAAATACTGACCTAACTCTTCTACACATTTCTTTCCACCCATTACTTCCCCATTTTTCGAAATTTGATTTTTTTTTGTTTATGTAGCCTCTTTTGGATCTTATGTAATTCCAAAAAACTTTTGGATCTTCTACGATATGGTTTTGTACGTGACACTGATGTTGCTCCTAAGCGAGTTTTATCATCTTTATAACTCTCTCTCGACACTGAGAAAATAGTTCACAATCGTTTAGTGATTAACTTATCTTATACCTCTTATGGCGATCTGCTTTTAATTTTAACTTACTTATAATCTCGACTGTGTATCACTCGGGATAAATATACTTCGGTCTTACCTTACCTAATTTTTCTAGGTGTGCAATTATTATCTAATATATTATTTATAGTGCAATAAAAATCAAGAGTTGTTTCTAAATCTAGAGCATGAATTGGAGACCAATCTATTTCCTCTATAGAGAGGAAAGTCAGCATTGCTAAGCTTCCAAGCAGGTCTCTCGTAGCATTCGCTGTCAATGGTTGCCGGCTTTCCTGCGGCAAATTGCAACAAATTTGTCTCGCCAGCAACACAAAGACAGAAATTTGCAGTTAGCAAAAACCAAAATTAGGGCTTTTTACTTGCTAATTAGGTGTTAATTTAGGTGGTATATAGTAGGGGGAGGTTAGGTGTATTAAAAATTAAGTGCTCTGAAATTTGCGTTGCTGGTAAAAAGTATCGCTAGTAACGCAGTGACGATATTAGATATAAGATAAATATTAATAGCAAGGAACTAAGAGCTAAAAGTGCTGAATGTAGATGATGGTAATGTTCCGAGAATTATCGGGCCCAGGACCACCACTATCTTACTGTAAGGTATGAACGGCATTTTTTTGTTTTTTATCAATTATAAAATTACAGATAAGATAGGTCGAATCTGTACGTTGAATTGTATCTTTAAACGGAATGCCCGACTCCACGTAGCCTTGTCTGTCCTACCCATAGTGTTTTTGTAAAGCCATGGAGGCAGAGCAGTCCTCGCCCGCTGTCGCAAATCGCGGGTATCTGTGCGAGCTTTAGCGGTGGAGGCTGGTCGCCGAAGGCTACCTATCAACCGAAGATGTTGAGGTGAGTACTTCCCACAGTGCCATAGCCATTACTGAAGTAACTGTGTCAATATTCCTGTGTCAAAAAGTGAGTTCTGTTTTCGAAAACACTTAATTAACACTTAATTATCAAATTAATTCTACAACTACAATACGTAGAGTAAAATAGCAGCGTAATGCTGCTGTGTTTCTTATGGTGAGTGTAGAAAACCTTTTTCTGGAAAAGAGGCATTTCATCTTAGTCCTCAAGGCTGACAGCGCAGCTGCATTTTGATTCGCAAATGAGGATAGATGTCTATGGGCCACAGCAACCACTCACCATCAGGTGGACTGTGTACTCGCTTGTCACCCTTATCCTATAAAAATACCTGATTTTGATTCTACTCGTATTCTGATTTTTAGAAGACCTGATTTTTGCATCAGCTTTATTCTGAATAATGACTTTATATTTATTAGGGGCGCCTTGTTATTGCCTATACTTGCATCATAGTTAATTCCTTGCTATTAATATTTATCGTATATCTATTATCGTCATTGCGTTGCTAGAGATACGTTTTGCCAGATATGCAAATTTCAACTGTTCCTTGTGGCAAAAATTTTAGAGCACCTATTTTTAAACTTGGTACCTAATCTGCACCTAAAAAGCCCCTAGTTATGGCTTTTTCTAAATGCTAATTCCAGACTTTGCGTTGCTGCCAAGATACAACTGATTGCAACCACACTGTTACCTCGAGCGGGGGGTGGGGGGCATCCACCGTGACAAGCCGTGAATCCGTCGCATACACCCTCACGTATTCCTCACCATCAAATGTGCCTAACAATAAATCCATCTGCTACTACTGCTATAATTGCCTATTCTATTGCCCTGAGAAAATTCACAGTATGTCACAAAATGTTCATAGTAATTACGTTTAGTAGTGGAGCATGAATACAAATTAAAATCTCCTTGATGACTTAACCTGAATCCTCTGTTTTTCTGGGCATCACTCTTGATGCTAAGCTTCAGTAAGGGCCATATATCTAAACTAGCAAGCACACTAAGCTCTGCAGATTATGCTGTGAAAAAGATTAGAGATCTCACTAGTGTCGAGACAGCTAGATTAGTTTATTTCAGTTATTTACATAGCATAATGTCATATGGGATTTTAATATGGGGGAGTGCGGCTGATTTAGAAACTATTTTTGTTTTGCAGAAGAGGGCCATTAGAGCTATTTACAACCTTAAACCGAGAGAGTCTCTTAGGGGAAAATTTAAAGAAATAAGTATATTAGCTTTAAGCGACAGTAGTCTAATGGCAGGGCGCGGACCGCGAACTCAAAAAGGTTGTGGGTTCGAATCCACCATTCGACTACTGGCGTGAACCACTCGTAACACAAGCAATTTAAGCTTAACACGAGTGGTAAAGGGGAATATTAGTAATGTTTATAGCATTGTTGATATTATTAAAAAAAAAAAAGAAAAAAAAGAAAAGAAAGAAAGCTTTGGTCTCTTAGTATGTCTATTAAAATTTGATGTATGTTGACAAAAACAAAGGTAGTTTTAGTAAAAAAAGTGACACACTCTCTAAACACTAGGAATAAACACAAGCTAGTGATACCAGTTTCTCGACTCCACAGAGTCAGAAATTCATTCTTGGGGCAATGTATACGCTATTACAACAAAGTCCCAGAAAATATATAAGGTACCTCTATTAACAAGTTTAAATATTTAAATTAAGCAAAAATTGTATAAAAAGGGTTATTATGATATAAATGAATACGTGGTTGATAATAACGCCTGGGAATGGGGTGGTCGCTTCCAAGCTGTTTCTAAAATAAATTTTGTAAATATTTTTGTGACCATTGACATACTCAATTTTTTTTAACAAGTTCCGCTGGATTTCTTGCTGGTTCTTCCCAGGACAGAGGTTTTTTTCGAACCAGTGGTAAAGTAAAAAATTGACTTTCAATAAGAATAACTTGTAATTTAGAATAGAATAAAAATATTCTATTCTATTCTAACTGTATTTACTACAAGTAAATACAGTTAGAATAGAATAGAATAGTATTGCCCAATTGTTCCGATAAAAACATATATACTTTATTAGAACCACCTGGTTTAATGTAAACGACGTATATAAAAATATAAATCTTTCTCTTAAATATACCCAGCATAAATCAGTTCGAACACACGACAATTTAAGTTACTCAATAAAAGTATATACTGCTGCTCGAAGCTTGGTGCTTGTTTCTACGCAATCGCATCTTAACAATTTGTATCCAGGTAGGATAACTTCAGAGTTTTGAATGTATTCAATAAGGTCGGTTGAAAAAAAGTATTTGAGTAATATTGCATATTCTACCGACATGTTGTTTTCTAATTACTCAAACACTGTCCTACATCTGGCTACCTATTGCGGAAGGAGGAGTTCTACAAGCAAGTAGATGGTGTGGCCATGGGCTTACCTGTATATCCCATTGTCACCGACGTATTCATGGAACACTTTGAGGAGAAAGCCCTGCTTACTTCCCCCTTAAATCCAAGGTTCTACAAGCGGTACCTAGACGACACTTTCACAATTCTACCTTAAGATAAAATAACTGCATTTTTAGACCATATTAACTCTATAAATTTTAAAATTCAGTTCACAATGGAGTTAGAGGCAAACAATTCTTTAGCTTTTCTGGATGTGCTAGTAATTCGGAATCCTGATAACACCTTGAGCCATACTGTGTATAGAAAAAAGCCCCATACAGATAAATATTTAAACGATGATTCTCACCACCATCCTTTACAGTTAGCTACTGTGGGTAAATCTTTGTTTCAGTGAGCAATGAGAGATCTGTGACAGTAAACACCTGGCTGCCGAGCTCCGACACGTCAAGCAAGTTTGCATGATAACAAGCTTCGGGTCCCGCGCCTACATCACAGTGAACGAGTGAAGCCGGCCACAGTTGAGCGTGTACCTGCTGTACTGCCATATGTCAGAGGAGTCACTGACAAGATTGGCTACATCTTGAAGCGCGCTTCGATTTAAACATACTTCAAGCCGCCGAAGAAGATTGGTCAGTTTTTACCATCAGTCAATTGTAATGTCCTTCCGCAAGATGCAGGAGTGTACAAGCTTGATTGTGAATGTGGTCTCTCATACATAGGACAAACTAAAAGATCAATTAAATCCCGTGTTAAAGAACATATAGCTGATGTGAAGAATTAACGTACCGGGAAGTCTGCAGTCTGTAAACACACTCAGGATCGCCCCCATCACTACATCAAATTTAATAGACACAAATCCTCGCTAAAGAACACCGACTCCTTCCAAGGACGATTCGCGAGGCTATTTTGAAATCAAAAAACATCCTAATTTCAATAGAGAAGATGGCTGGGTGCTACTATCTGCTTAGGATTCTATAATAAATAAAATTAAATCCCAAATCAAGCATACAACTGCAAGACTTCAGGATCCATAAGTTCATACTGTGTAGATCGGAACAAAAGTTAAATTTTAATATATGCTAACCGCGGTTAACTATGACATCGGGAAGTTGAACATCTCAGTCCCTCCCGTGACCACGGGTGCTGTAAAGTGCTTGAAACGTCGGGTATTTAAAAAGTTGAATATACGCGATAAAATGAGTAAAAACTAGTATTATTTTAATCAAAAATCCACTCATTGCATCCACTAAATTTTGTCTCCATTTGATTATCCATATTATTATAAAAAATAATTTATACGTAATAATTTGTCGACACTATTCGCATGCGCTTCCGTTTACCTTGCGTCTCGCGCACGTATGTGTAATGAATTAATATAGCTGCAGCGTGGCTCTATCACGTATAAATCTGTCACGGAAGGACGTTATGAAAAAAAAATTATACAACGCATTCACAAAAAGTTTGTATATAAACAAACTCTTCCGACCTTTTATTCCATATATTTCGAACAGGAAGAAGAAAATACAAAAGAAAAATCGCAATTCATCTCCAATGAGGCAATTCGTTTTGAGTCGATGTATTTCCAAGGTATTAACGGATTCAGCGATTGATTTATTTTGAGATCATTTGTTTGTTTTCACTCGTAACCCGTATAATAGTCAACTTTACTTGTATTTATTATACGTGGTAGAGCCACACAACAGCTATATTATGGTTGTAGCACGAATGGGTCGGCTCGACCGAAGTAGGACCATGTCCTTACAGAATACTAGCGTAAAATCTTTTGCCTTTTTCTAAATATTTTTTTTTGTTTTTTAATAATGTTACTTCTACACTACTACACAAGAACTTCATTTGTATAGTGGAGGCAATTTACATACAAAATTGCACAAAGACAAACATCCACCCGGGACAATTATTTTAGGCCATACAAATATTTGTTCCGCTCAGGATTCAAATCCGTGGCCTTTAGCGCTGCAACTCATTACTAAGCCACTGCGCTACAAAATCATTAAAACTAGCAACTGAATGGTGTGTTTCGTATGGTGGGTGTAGAGAACAGAAGACATTTAAATGGAAACGAGGTACTCCATGGCAGTCCTCAGGGGTGACAACGTATCTGCATTTTGATTCCTATTTGAGAATAAATATCTATGGGCCACAGCATTAACTTATCACCAGGTAAACTGTATGCTCGTTTATCACCCTTATTCTTATATAAACAATATTATATTTTTCAGCTGGAGCTGGAGCGCAAGTGGGTAAAAAATTCTAATCCGAAAGCTAATCTCATCTGTACGCGGTGGAACTTGCTGAATGAGGGACTGATGACCAATAAATGACGGAGTATCAATAATCTTATGACCATATCTACCACCCCATATCGTCCTGTGGGTATCTTAAGAAGCGACAAAAAGAAAAAAAATTAGAGATGTTCAGCAGCATCTTCCTAATAACAACTAGGAAATGAGAAACTGGGGTAAATCCCCCTTGGCAATGATAAATATGCCCTTTATAAAACAGTCTAAAAGGAGGCCTATGCTTGGTATCCATCAAGCAGCACGCCTTATCTTTGAAAACCCAATTTTTCGTGTGAGCTATACTACAAATGTCAGGTGAATTTAAAAAAGAAACTCCTACCCCATATCATAGATGTCGTAAGTGGCAACTATGGGAAAAGCAAAAATGGTCAGATTTCACTTCTAAAAAGTTATTTTTTACCCTTTTGAGCGGAATAAGGAATATTAAAATCTCAATGGCATCATAATTGTTGTATTATATCATAATAAATGAATCTGTTATTAAGGTACGGTGCGTAAAAAATCATCAAAATCTGTTCTCAGTTGAGAAACTTCTCAACTCTAATATTCGAATTGAAACATCCTTTTTGTTTTTGAAGAAGGCTAGAGACGGAAGTAAAAAGTAGGCTTTCCTTTCAATTTTGAAAGGTTTATGAAGCAGTTCTCCAGTGCGTATAAAACATTTTTATTGCTCCACCATGCAGGTTTCATCATCGTGTTATCCTTCCTTGCCAAACACTTGATGATCCAGAACTTGAAGTTGCAATTTCAGTTTTTATTGATGTTGATGTAATCGAATTTGAGCTCTTGAGCTCTCAATTTATATTATTTATATTATCTTAATAATTTGTAACAATAGGAAATTAAACGTTACATGTGTATTTAATTTAAACTATAACACTGTGTTAAAAGTTTAAGGTTATTATTCCGCTCGTTCGAGTTTTAATAAAATCATAACATCTCTAACAACTGATCGTTGAATGAAAACAATTTCGCACAAAATTTATGTGCCTGGAATTCGACACAGAAGTTGAACCGAGTCAACGCTATAAACATATTTAGTTTCAGATAACGTATCTTTATGAATAAAGGAGTTTTATTACGACTATGTACAGGAGTCGATGCACATAACCTGAGTAAGTTAACTTCTTAAAACTCTTGCAAGAAGTGTTTCTTCTACATAAGGCTTTTTTCTTGTATTATTATGGCGTTTCATGTACATAAATTGCACATGGAAAAATATACAGTCAATTGCAATTGCAATTACATATGTACAATCATTCATCCATTGATTATCAGCGTAAAATTATAGGTTAATGGTGTTGTGTTTAATTAGAGTTAGATAACATTATTTTAATTTCGCACTTAAATATTTACTTAAAACTGAGTCGACACTCTTCTTGCAGTGTAACTGCATGCACTATAAAACGAAGCGGATGCACGTTTCCATTTAAAAAGACGGGTCAGCTGTAACAATTAGAATTGAGAACTAAAGTTGTTTTAACTAAGAAAAAAAATTGATTCCATAAAATAATAACAGATGCATGTTACTTATTTGTCATAATCGTGGGTGATAATAAATATAATCAAATTTTTAATTTGCATAGGCTTCTTTGCAGCTACAACGCTGTTACGAGCTCGTGCATCCCATTAAAGTCAATTGCTGAAGTTAAGGGGGAGCCACGGAGTACCTCATAAGGAGATATTTGCTTTGCAATAGTTGCCACGTTTAGTGGGCGGGCTAATAACCGCAGTTTTTATTTTTATTTTTTTGTTGTAACTAGGATGTATCGACTCTCATGTCACCTACGGGACGTTATGGGATAGTGAAAATTCTTATTCTGCCTCTATCATCATCATCATTACAGCCCTTTACAAGTCCACTGCTGAACATAGGCCTCCCCCAAGGTATGCCACAAAGCACGGTCCTGAGCCACCTGCATCCGTCGACTTCCTGCATGTCTTACCAGGTCGTCACTCCATCTAGTGGGGGGTCGCCCCACACTTCGTCTACCGGTACGAGGCTACCACTCGAGAACCTTTTTTCCCCAACGGTTGTCGGTTCTTCGAGGTATATGGCCGGCCCATTGCCACTTCAGCTTACTAATCCGTTGGGCTATGTCGGTCACTCTGGTTCTACTGCGGATATCCTCATTTCTAAGTTTATCACGCAGAGAAACTCCGAGCATAGCCCTCTCCGTAGCTCGCTGAGCGACTTTGAGCGTCCTCATACGGCCAGCAGTGAAGGACCACGTCTCAGTTCCCTATGTCACACTGGCAACACCATTTCAGCACTTCGGGAGGTATACCGACGAAAGTTAACTTGGAATCACTGAAGAGACTGTAGCACCTCCCAACTATTTCGACGGAAGTACCGTCAAGGGCTTTCTTATAGTCCACAACTAAGCCAGGCAAAGTGGCAGATTGTACTCTTTGGACTTCTGTACACATTTGCCAAAGGGCTATGTATGTGGTCTATGGTACTCAAATCCTTCGTCAGAACCGGCTTGATTTGGGAGGCTGGAAGTCGTCGACCTGTCTGCGTGCGAGACTATTCGTTATGATTAGCCATCGTAGCCCTACTGTACAAACACTTCAGCACTTCGATATACCGACAGTCAAATTGGCACCGCTGAAGAGACTGTAGCACTGACCAAATTTCGACGGCTGGCGACGAAAGGCTTTCTCATAGTCCACATACGCCAGGCAAAGTCGCAGATTGTACTCTTCAGACTTCTGTACAATTTGCCGAAGGGTATGTATGTGGTCTATGGTGCTAAAGACTTTTCGGAAACCGGCTTGTTCGGGAGGCTGGAAGTCGTCGAGTCTGCGTGCGAGACGATTCGTAATGACTCTCGAAAACAGCACGTAGACGCGGCTCAGAAGGGATATCGGTCTGTAGTTCTTCAAGAGGGCGTTGTCACCTTTCTTGAAGAACAAGACCACTGCACTTCTGCTTCACGCCTCCGGAGTAGTGCCACCATGGAGGACGGAATTAAAGAGCCTCTGAAGGACTTCAAGTACCGATTTTCCACCCGCTTTCAGAAGCTCCGCTGTAATTCCATCCTCGCCCAGGGACTTGCCGTTTTTAAGGTGCTGGAGAGCCATTCTTATCTCGCTCAGACTGACGTACGATATATCATCGGAATAGTGTCGAATAAGACCGCTTGGATCGTTACTCACACTTGCGTGTTGCTCCAACGATGATGTGTGCAGCTGCCCATAGAGCCTCTCAATCTCACTCAGAATCTCAGGTGTCCCGGAAAAGATGCCGCCACACTCAGTCTTCAGCTTTGACAGTTGGTTCTTACTGGCAAACAGATGTCTTGCAAAGACTTTGGAGCCCTGGTTCCGCTCAATCGCTTCTTCAATACGAGCAGTATTAAATTTGCGTAAGTCTCGCCGCATGCATTTGGAGATCTGTCTGTTCAGTTGGCTGTATGCTGTCAAATCTGTTGACGATTGCAGCCTCATCTCCCGTCTAACAGCCATGAGTTTAAGAGTGTGATCGAAGAGCTTCTGTGTTCTTCTGCGGCCGGTCTTGCAGAACTTAGCTCCGACCGCATGGACAGTTTCCACGAGCTTGTCATTAATATCGTCCACTGCATTGCAATCTTCTAGGCACTGAAAGCGGTTACGTAACTCGAGCTGAAAGGTTTCGGGATTCTGAATTTGAGCACGAGGGGGGACGGAGCGTGGACTTCATTAGACGAGACCTCTCCAACTTAATGTTTAGGTTCAGTGTGCACTCCAGGTACCATTCGGTGATCGCTGCCAATTTTCACCCTTGCAATCACTGAGACATCACTGAACAGTTGGCGTCTGGTCGTCATAATGAAGTCAATCTTATTTTTTGTCGAACCGTCGGGGCTCGACCAGGTCCACTTCCTGTGGGGCCGCTTCTGGAAGAAAGAGTTCATCATAAAGAGTCCCTCTTTCTTCATGATGTCGGCCAGCTGCTGGTCCCTACGGTTCCGTTGCCCAATTCCAAATTTCCCTACCTTCAGCTCACCGCTTTGTCTTGTGCCTAGTTTTGCGTTGAAGTCTCCCATCAACACCGTGTAGTGGGTTGTGGAGGAATGCATGGCTCTGGAAATATCCTCATAGATTTCCTCCACCTCCTCATCGGGATGTGCCGAGGTTGGTGCGTAAACCTGTATGGCCTTCAGCGAATACCGTTTGGTGATTCTGAGTATCAGCTACGCGACCCTCGTCGACACACTCCCAATCTTTACAACGTTGTTGAAGAGAAACTTGTGGACGATAAATCCGACACCTCCTTGGGACAGATGGTCGCCCTCCCGGTGATAGAACATGTTGCCGTACTCGAGGATTACCGTGTCCTCCCCCTCTCTTCGGACCTCGGATAACCCAATAATATGCCAGCGCAATTTGTCTACCTCTTCTCGCAGCTCCAGGATCTTCTCGTCAGTCCTCAGGGTGCGTGCGTTATATGTTGCCAGGTCGAGTCGTCGTAGGTGGCAACTGAACCTCCACCGGAGATTCTTAGCACCCCCTGCCCCGCCATTACCATGGTTGCCACCGTAGCCAGGAATAGTGGGGCCGCCGGGGACTGGGGGCCGTTTGTTTGCGTCGTTACTCATGGGGGAATATTTGCCATAGTTGCCACGCTTGGCGAGCGGGTTGGCAACCGCAGTTTTTTATTATATCATTGCTGTTATCAGGAAGATGCTGCTGCCCATCTCCTGCCTGTCTCCCTCTGTCGCCTCTTACGACACCCACGGGAAGATATGGGGTAGTGGATATTCTCAACCGCCACTACACGGCCAACTGCCTCTATAAGGCAAGTCAAAGCTCACTAAATGATTTTGTAGAGGGCTAGCAGTGTTGTTATAAGTAATAAAATCCTTAAAAAAACACACACACCATCTAACACATTCTTCTAGATCTTGAAGAGTTAATAATCGATGGAGAGTAATGGTTTTGAGAGAAAGCCTCGTACCGGCAAGCGCAATAACGGGCTATCTTTCACTAGGTGATACTAAAAGTCGATGGAAATAAACAGCACAGAGATATAAACGTTTATGTGGTAGATCCACGCTGCAACTATATTATTGTTGTGGCACGAATGGGTCGGCGCGACCGGGGAATACCAGCGTAAAATATCAGCTTAATGATGCTGTATGTAGAGATGAGAGAGAGATGCGTATGGTGTATGTAGAGATCTGAAGGCTTTTTTAATTTTTTTATAGGATAGAGTGACAAACGAACACACAGTATATCTGATGGTAAGTGGTTGTTATGGCCCATAGACATCTACATCTATCCTCGATTACGAATCAAAATGCAGATGCGTTGTCACCCATGAGGACTAAGAAGGAATGCCTCATTTCCAGTAAAAAGAGTCTCCGGTTTTCTACACTTACCATACGAAACACAGCAGCATTAAGCTACTATTTTTCGCTGGTAAGTGGGGTGAGTGAGAGCAGTGAGAGGGTGGTCCTTCCCTGGTCGAGCCGACCCATTCGTGTTACAACTTTACTACTCATTTAGCTGCAGCGTGGTTCTACAACGTATAAAATAATTTACTAATTAATTTACTGGAAACATGCGATCATTGAGAGCCGTTCCCTATTAGTCCTCAGGGGTCATAACATATCTACATTTTGATTCTTAATTGAGGATAAATCTGGATGTCCATTAGCCACAGAACATAATTTTCATCAGGTGGATTAGTGCTCGTTTGTAACCCTTACTGTAGAAAAAATACTAATTAATTAATTCAGTCCCCCATAAGAGCAAGTGTTATACTAGTTTAATGTATTGTTGTACGATGATCAATTATTATTAAGTAGCAGGAGGAACTTTCTTTCTATTGCATTCAGCTCATTGGAGCCCAGTTGCGATTTAAACCAGTTATAAAGATAATAATCTGTTTCTACAACGTTTCTGTAATTGTCGTTATTTTCTTGCGTTGGCTTGTATACAGAATAAAAGGCAGCAAAATGTTTTTATAGAACAAAGGGGACAAACAAGCACACAGTCCATCTGATGCTAAGTGGATGCTGTTTCCCATAGACCTCTACATTTATATTATATTAAGCATCAAAATGCAGATTTAAATCATAATGCAGAGAGTCAATACACTGTCTTTTACGAACACACACATTGAATAAAAATATAGGTGTAATGTTAAGATTAATACTCGTAATTAAAATAAAATTAATATTAAC
Source organism: Parnassius apollo (assembly GCA_907164705.1). Taxonomy (NCBI): domain Eukaryota; kingdom Metazoa; phylum Arthropoda; class Insecta; order Lepidoptera; family Papilionidae; genus Parnassius; species Parnassius apollo. The sequence continues at coordinate 13,795 of CAJQZP010001448.1, read as the reverse complement.
AATGGCACCTCTTTCGCTTCATTAGGTTTAAAAAGAGTCAACCAAGAGAAACTGTTCATGTGCAAATTCATGTTCATGTGTTGCGGAGTAATTGTATCAATAATTGGTAATAATATTATTGGCTGCAGGTGTCAAAATATTATGGAATTGATCTATCAATAAATACTACTAATTTGAAATGAACTATTGGTACTTAAAAATAACAATAGTAAGGTAATGATGGTACTGGAACAGATAATTCCCAGAATATTACATCCGACCTCGATAATCTTTCAGCATTTAGTTAGCACTTAATCCAGTACTATTAATATATATCGCATATCTATTATTGTCACTGCGTTGCTAGCAATACGTTTTGCCAGCAACGCGAATTTTACCTATTTGTTGCGGTGAAAACTTTAGAGCACCTAATTTTTAAACTTGGCACTTAATTAGCACGTAAAAAGCCCCTAATTTTGGCTATTTCTAAATGAAAATTCCTGTTTTTGCGTTGTTGGCAAAACACAACTAAAGCTTATCGCCGGTTAAAATGCAGATACGATCTCTCTCTTTTAAAGTAGGGCCGTTTTAAACGCTCATTTAGTTTTATTCAGTCGTACTTTTTGTTGCAATTACTCCGCAGACAGTAAGCCAGTAAGACAGTTAGACTTTTAAGTTAACGATACCTTTAATAAAATATTTTGTCACATCCTTTATTTTCATGCATGTCGGTTTCATAAAATTTGGTTAGTTTAAAGTATGATGTAAGCTCGGCCTTCTATCCCTGAAATGAAAGCCTACTTTTTTCAGCGATTCATCGTATCTAGTGATAGATTTGTAACCCTTGTGATGGCAACCTATTTTCTATAATTTATTCAGGTTACATTGCTCTATAAGAGTAAGCTTGCCTAGCTCTAAGATCTAAATAACCAAAATAACGAACGTAATTCAAATTAGCTAACGTAATTTCCTTTGTCGGTGCATTCATCAACTTCGTTTCATCTTGTCAATTTTCCACAATTCTTTATCCATATTTGTATATGTGTAATTTAAAATTACTATACAATATATTTAAAATCCTGGTGTGAAGTTTAAATGGTTTTATAATAGTAGTGAGAGTGACCAGCGAACCCATAGCCCACCTAATGATAAGTACATGCTGTCATCCAAAGACATCTACATTTTTTGTCTGTTCACTCTTGCCTTATTATAACATTTTTACAATTAAAAATCAAAATCAGTTGCGTTTATACACATGAGAATTTAAATAACGACATCAAAGAATTAATTATTTTTTTATAGAATAAGGGTGACAAAGGAGCACTAAGTCCACCTGAGAAAAAGTGGATGCTAAGATGATGTAGATATCTATGGGCATCTAGATTTATACTCGATCGGGGTGGAACCACGCTCTCACAAATTACCAGCTTAAAGTAGCAGCTAAATGCTCCTGTGTTTCGTATGGTGAGTGTAGAGGACTGGAGACCGTTTTTACTCGAAACGAGGCATTCTATCGTATCTCTCAGAGGTGATATCTTATTCTTATCACGATTGCTACGCTGGCGGGTTGGTAACCGCCACCACACGGTAAGGAACACTTGTATAAAATAGCAACTTATGTATTTCGTAGTGAGTGATGACAACCGGGGTCCTTTATACACCTCCAGATCTTTTATTACTGGTGAAGAGGCATTCCATCATTTTATTTCATAATAAAATGCATCTGTGTTTAAGTTTTCAATGAATTATAGATTATTTGATTTTATTTTACTCATATCGCTTACTAACACTCAACTTACACAATGAACATCCTAAATAACAGAAAAGTTACTTAAGCTAAGTATCGTGACAATTTACTAGTAAACATTGCATGCACTATAACAATAGCTTGATTTAGTTATAACAGAACGCACGGTAATAGAAAACACAAGCTGGTTGTCTATCTTAAGTACTAGTCATACTGTCGACAATCTTTTTACAGAAAATATAGGAGAAATCAAAGTTTACATCAACGATGTCTTTGTTGCTATTTAGCAGCTTACACAGTCTTATGGAGAGTTGACGCCGAGAACGGTTCTACAGGTTGATGGTTTCAGTGGAGCTATCGGATGATGCAGGTATCTTGAAGGAGCGCTGAATTCAATCATGTTCTGTAACTGTGGGTAATTACCCATAATTACTGAACGTATTTGAATTTAATTCTATTGTTGAGAATTTTGTATAAAAACAAGTCTATTAGCTCCCTACCTTTACGCAAGGATAAAATTTCGAAAAAGTTTAGCATATTCGCATATGAGAAATCTCCCTTTACTTTACAAATTAACGGTGTCAAATGCCACAGAAACCGCTTCTGAATACGCTCAATGCGTAGATTAAGAACCGCAAAGTGTGGATGCCAGACACAAGAACAGTACTCAAATATGCTAAGAATGAGACTAATAATCTTCTAAATAATCTTTTGCTATTTTGTATGACAAACCCAATATGCCTTGAAGTTTTTTTACGATGTTTTTGTTATGTGATATAAATATCAGCTTCCTGTCAAAAATAACTCCTAAATCTTTAATAACATCGATCTCTTGAATAAAATGCTTATCTATTTTGCAATTAATTGGAAAAAGTTTTATTTTTTTTTTTGGTAAATTTAAAGTCCTGACATTTTTCTGGATTTAGAATCATTCGGTTGTCTCTGCATCAATCAATAAGTTTTAACAGATCCTTTTGAGTCTTCTCTTAAATTTATGTCTTAAGAATTTCAGGTCATCGGCATATATATAAAAATATAATAGTTAGTTATGTAGTTAGGGATGTCGATAGTAAAAAGTTAAAAAAGATAATCAAGATGGGATCCTTATGGTACACCTGAGGTTATACTAAAATTATCAGACCGAAAGCCATTGACCACAACGTAAAAATTCGGTGCTATACATGTTAAAAAACATTATGTTTAGATACGTATGTTAAAAAAATACTAACAAGCCCATAACATGCTAGTTTATTGAGCGGGACATCATGAAGCATTTTGTCGAAAACTTTACTAAAAGCAGTATGCCGGACATATTTCTGCTTTTTACGCTCAATTGATTGGGCCAGATTCTCGACGAAGCTTGTTAAATTTGTGCTTGTAGACCTGGATTCAAAAAATCCATGCTGATTATCCCTAATGAAACGCTTAAGGTGATTTTAAAATGAGGGCCATGCTATAGCCTCAAAGATCTTTGCAAAAGTGTACAAAATTGAGATAAGTCTAAAATTGCTAACCAAACATTCGTCATCAGATTTGCATATTAGTACCATTTTAGGTTCTTTACATTGTTTGGAAAATATACCAGTGCGTAATGATGAATAACATTATATGTAACAGCGGAATGACTAAAATGAAGGCACAAGACGCTTTGAAAAATGATGGAACGCCATCTGGCCCAGCCCCATGAGATAATAAAAGGTGTCTAAAGGTCACAACATCCACTTACCATCAGGTAGCCTGCTAGCACTGTTAATACTTCAATATGTAAAATAAACGGAGATAATTACTTAAATATCGTAATGATAAAAATCTTAGTATTTCTGTAATTACAAAAATATATTTAAGAAAGGTGCTTTTACCTGTCTCCTGTTTTATTTCCTTCTGCAGCATTTTAATACACCGACGAGATAATGGGGCAGTAGATTCTTGTGAACATACTAGACGAAATGAGGTAGTAGCTAGAAAATTCCACTCATGAAACAATCTATGGGAGAGGCTTAAGTTTAACAGTGGACTTTTATAAGCTTTAGTGATTGGATGGATGACAAAAATGTAATAGAGAAAAGCTACGTTAACTATTAATCAATTTTTTATAACATACATATAATACATGGCATAATTTAGCATACGATATATCATACAGAAAAAGTAAAATATTATAATATGTACAGTACCCTCTCAGAAATGAGGGGAGGCCTGAGCCCAGCAGTGGGACGTATATAGGCTGTAACTTTACTTTACTTTACTTTATGTACAGTAGACGGTCTTATTGCTCTGTAAGCGATTTCTTCCAGACGACCCTTTAACACTAGAATGCAAGCGCCTTCAAATATTCCTTGAGCGCACGCACGGGCTACAGATGTAGACCAGTTACATGGCAATTATTTTTCTGAATAAGGCAAAACAATGAGTAAAACACAGCATATAGTTACTAAACATCTTTATTTTTGTCAAAATGGCTCATAAAATCAAAAAAAGCGAGATACGTCGTATTCTCTACACATTTTATCAAAAATGTCGACGCCGTATTTTGTGTGATTATATCACAAAATATGATGATCTCAGGTTTTCTAGCATCGTCAGTTGCAGCATCAATTTTGTCATCATTGTGGAGGGTAGACAATAACAACACTACCTTATTTCGTTTTGGCCCATAGCTGACTAGCGTGCAATCAGGCTGAAATCCGAAAATGGATCCATTTATTTCTCTATTTTGTGTAGTTTTGAACAGTTCAGGTATCTCTGGTTTATTTTTTTTAGTGTGCCTACGGTTGTAATCTTGTGAGCCAATAGTTCTATGCATGTAGGCACACTAGTAAACCAGTTGTCCATAGTTATATTAAATCCTAGGCCGAATAATGGACTCAAAATTCGGTTTACGATGTCAGAAACTTTATTCGATTTTTGAAAGGGTCCTTCTAGTTGCGCGCCCACGTAGATTTAAAAATTATAGGCATATGGGTATTTGAGATACACCACCATAATTATTTTTATGCCAAATTTGGCTGGCTTGTTTGGCATGTACATCACTAACGCGCAACGTCCCTTGAATGCTACTAATTGTTCGTCAATAGTAAGATTTTCGCTTGGAGTATAATATTTCTTACAGTTATGTAACATAATACTCGTAATTTGCCGTATACCAGCTAGTCGGTCGTTTTGTTGACGAGTTTGCCTATCTCTTACGTCGTCAAAGCGGAGGGCGCGCAATAGGAATCGGAATCGACTCTCTGACATAGTTGTATACACCACTTCAATGCCAGTACCTTTTGAGTTATCCCAGAAGTCCTTTAGATTTCTTCGCCCCCGCACGGCAAGTTCCGATCACCAATAAAATACCTATAAGTGCCTTAATTTCTATCACGTCGGTATGAGACGCATCTCTGTCTCTTTGATATTTGATTTTTATGATATCAATATAAATATTTGTTAAATCAACAGGCACGTTCTAAACATCAGCATCAAAAAACAGCAGGAATGATAGGAGAGCAGTTTTAGCGTCCTTTGCTACACCTAATGGGCCTGATGGACGGACTAAAATGTTGTGAGATCTGGTTCTTGAAGTGGGCGGTGCAATCTTGCTCCATTTTGTACCATTACGAGACTTATAGGAAGACAAAGTCGACTGAGGCAGGTCTTCATGTTCGTCCTCGTCCTCGCCATCTTGTTCCGTATCAGAATGGTGAGGAGATCCAATCGGGCCACTTTGTTCCTCGAATTCTCCGCCTTCCTCACTTTCGCTCGAAATGTCGTCGTTTTCATTATCCTCCAGCAGCCATCTTTGTATTTGTTCGGACAATCTGTTCGAGTTACTCGCCATCTAAAAAGTGAACAAAACAGAATAAATATACATATAAAATCCACAAATACAAACAACAAACACTTAAAATGTATTAATACTACGTTTTGTAGTAATACTGCAAGAAATATATCATATTTACCTCAATTTCGCTACTTGCACACTAAACACTTAATTTCCTTCAGTGCTCGCGCGGGCTACAGGTGTAGCCCACCAACTTTAAGGACGATTTTTGCGGAGGTCCGTGAACCGCGGGAGTCGGCACGCTACTGGCGGGATCAGAGGGTATTGCTTGAGGAATACACTAGACGATTGCGCTGTAGCGCGGCAATTTAAGATTATTTACGACAATATTACACGTTGGGTTACATATGTAGCCCGCGCGTGCACTCTAGTGTTAACACAAAGAACTGCTGTTCACAAAGAATGAAAAATAGGAATGAGTACCTAATACTGTCTTTAGAAAAAAATAGTAATAAGATTCACGAAAATTTTTAATTACAATTCACAAAAACGTTTAAAGAATCACAAACAAAATTATATCCGTGTAAAAATTGTTTGAAGGCGAAATAAAAATAAAAGGGCACTTCGTTATTTTTCTATTTGGCTGACAAGAACGAGCCTGGAAGCGAATTTTCCTCCATCGTTACGCGTTTTCGTTCTGTAAATTATTTGCAAACAAACAACCAACTTGTTTCCGTTTTATCATTTTTTTTCTATTACGCCCAAGTGTAAAGAATTGTTATTTCGGGACCAATCAAAATAGCTCTAGGTTATTGTACAAGCAATATTTACATTTTTTATAGATTCAGGCTGACAAACGAGCACAAAGTCGATCAAACAGTATATGTACTACAATTGACTTGAGTATTAGGTACCTAATATGTGTTAAAAGTGTTAAGGCAGTTAAAATGCAAGTGATTTCTTAACTTTTGTGATTATGTTAAGGTTTGTTGCTGTTTATTTTCAGAACAGAGTACTTTTATAAACCAGTGGTGAAAAGCATAATTAAAAAGGATTCTTGTAATCTATAATGAACAGAAAGTATTATATTCTATTCTTTTCATCATTTATCGGATTATCGAGCTACACCACCATTGTCACCCCAGCATACTGATAGCTTCAAGTTATAGATTTTATAAGTGAGTGTATGGCTGCAATGCCATTCCTGGCCCTACAATGCTACCTGACAACTCTAACACTAATATTGATGCTACTTATCGATAGTTGTAGAATTTGCACACTCTATTTAAAAATAGCACAGTTTAAGACTTTTAGGCAACAACGGATTTTGTATTTTATTTTTATATTTAGAGCTTTAAAAAAACTTTTATACTAAATCGAACTTCGAGTGCACGGAACAGCACATGATATTTGTACGAAATATAATTCAAAAAGGTAAAACAAAAATAACGAATATAATTTTTTCTTTATGTTGTCTAGAAAGGTTTGAAAGGTTTTTTATTTTAATCAAATAATAAAATGTACCATTTATTTTACATGTGGATATCAGATGATAAGTTTTATACCTTTAGATCCTAATATGTATTATTGCAAAGTAACATCTTTGATTTGATTCTATACTATGCTACATATTTTCCGAAATTTCAAAAACCTTGTTGGCGGGTACTCATGTTTCAACATAGTGTGAACGTGCGGAGTGCGGTTGGCGGTTTTTTATTGTGTAACTTAACCAAACTGCTTGCTATCTCTAGAATGTTTTCTATTTTTAGAATGAAATGTTTACCATCTCTAGAATGTTACCAACTAAAATTTGAATTTCAAATTCATGTGCTTCAAAATATATTGTAAAACATATAATGTTTTTAAGTAACTTTTTAATGAAATAATAATTGATTTATTTAGTCGTCACACATAACATAATGTACAAAGAAATTGAACAAAAAACAAAATGAACACAAGAACGTTCAAAAATAAATTAAAACAAAGGTACAAAACAAAAAACAATATACAAAAATATATTGAGTTGCAGCGAAGAAAAGGCATCCGACTCACCATAATGTAGCAGAAGCTAAATTCAATTTAATAAACAACGCGAATGGTTTTAAAATTTGATATCAACATTAGTTTAAATTTCTACATCAAAAATACTGTTAGTGTCGAAAAATTAAAACAAGTTTTTTTTTTGTTGCCTAGTTGAACGTATTTTTCTCTTAATAATGTCCTTTAAAATTTCGTCGTAATGATATATCGTCTGACTTTTAAAAGCCATAAAGCAAAAAATAAATTTCAATGACAGGCAAAGGTTACAATGTGGGTTAAGACGAAACTTTATTAGGTTACGTTAATCGATGATAATATTCGCATCCTGTTTGAAAATCAATGGAAAAATACCGTAGAATCGTAGGTAAACAATTATTTAGCTGCACTACAATATTTGGTAAATAAAAAATCTCTACAAATGTTAACCTCGAGTATTATCTTAGACCTGCTTGAAACGTTAAGTCAACCTATGGTGGTGAATATAACTTGTAGAACGCAAATATAACCAACAGTTAGAAACAGATCTCAAAATCATTTAAACCTTAACCTTAATGGAGTGTCCATTGCATTTTTATTAATTTTTGATTCTCATTCGTAACACTGTCACAAAATGTGCCACTTTGGTTAGGTATTTGAATATAAGATGTCTTTAATAAAAAGAACTTTATTTTCAACCTGGTTTTACGTAAAAATGTCACACATAAGACACATACAAGTTACAAACTACGTGACAGAACTCGCAAGCGGTTATAGAAACCGGAAAAATTTTCAATAACTGAAATATTATTAGTGAGTAGACTGCGGGTAACTCATATATGGGCGAATACTAAATTCAAATAAGATTAGTGATAAAAAATTAACCAGATTTATTTTTCACATCTACAGTTACTTTTGTAACCGATTCGATATATTATTGAATATTTATAATGAATAATTTTATATTTTGGAACGTAACCGACATTTTTAAGGGCACTGCCGATATTTTTTATAACAAAAAGTTACAAATGGGCATAGAATACATAAATAAAGTTAAATACAGGCGTTGTCTTCCCTAGGACTAAGAACGAAAGGCTAGTCAGAAGTAAAAAGGTTTTCTGATTCTCTAAATTCACTAAGAAAACTCAGCAGCTTCATTCTGTTATTTTGTACTGGTGTTCCTTAAAATACGAATGAAACATATTTGTCTTAAATTGTTACGTACGAATTTCTACTATTTATTTGTTGACTCGAAGAAGAGCGACATTTTTTTTTAATTTAAAAAATTAAATGACTAAGATGCGCGCAATAAAATAAAATGATGTTTCTTATCTAGTTTGAAGAGCACCTGCCGCCCGCCCGTCCACTGCGTACACCCCTGTTGCACGTACACGTCGTCACTCATACTACCACACCGTCGTTTCTTTAAACGAGGCACCCTCAGGTGAAGTAGACCTTGCGGTGGCTGACCGCTACGTACTACGTATAGTACTGCATTTTATAAGATTTTTTTTCCGATCAAGATAAAGAAGTTAGATGCAGTATTTTAATAACGTGTGCAAGTCATAAATGCTTCATTCATCTTCATTTAAAATGAACTAAATTTGTACACAATATCTACGGTGACGACCTTCCGGGTAAAAGCTATTCCAATTCATTATTAGTAAGACGTGATCTCGCACGGAGCGTGATCAAGTTACTGTTAATTAACATTATAAATAACTTGAACACAGAGCACATCGTGACGTTACAAGAACTTATTATAATTTAGCTTCGCGTACATAATTTTGGGCAACTTACTAATATGTTATTAAATCTAAATTATGTTAAAAACGGAGTGTAGTTCAGAGCATGGGAGTTACATTTACAGTTCACTTATGTTTATAGAAATAATTGAAAAAGATAGAAAATAAAAATAATCTTACGGAAATTATGTCCAATGATTTAAAACGGTAGAATCGAGTTTGATTCTATCATATTTAATATGCTATCATATTTGATATGCATTATATTGAGTTAACCAAAAACAACAAAAGTGGTATTAATCATGATTAAACTTCATTTTTAGTCAGCTCGATTATTCCTTTCATTAGTTTTGTCAATAATACAATCATAATAATTCCATTTTATAGTTATTGTTTTAATTTTCTTTTAAATAGATTACAAGAATTTTTTTCCTGTATTGTAGAGGCAGTTTACGAACATAAATTTCAACACGGACAAACGTCTAGAACAGGGACATACATAATTGTTCCGTGTGGGAATCGAACTCGCAGACCATAGTACTGCAACTCATTATTAAGTCCCCGTGTAACGGGGACGTCCAATTTTCCAGTTACCAAACACTTATTTACAATGTTTTGCTCATGACAAATAAATAAATTTTCTTGTGTAGCTTACAAAAGATTTAGAATGTTGTTTCTCTACTCAGTGGTGTCGGTTACATAAAAAAGTTTGCGTAAAACTATCATAGATGTTTACGCGGTGCACGATTGTAAGGATAAAAGACGTCACGTAGCCGGTTCTTCAATGGAAAATGCGCCATTCAGTTACCATCTTTTGTGTTGATTTTAAATAAAAACTACGTTATTGTAAATGGTTTTGTTTGATACACTCTAATGCTAGGGTATGAGTGCATGTGATTATACTCTGTTTTCTCTGGAATTAAGAAGGGAACAATTTTTTTGCTTCCTAATGGTTACGAGAATCAAAACACCTCGTCAACTGTAAAAATGTCCCTGTTTCTCGTTATTAAAAGAAACATAACAAAGTACAGTTTATAGATATTCAACATTTAGATATTTGATAGTGCGCGATCTTCCTGTGTAGTGTTTCCGTGCAGCTCGTGGCTGTCGTAAGAGGTAGCAGAGAGAAGCTGCAACAGGAGATGGGCTGCGGCATCTTCGTGCTATATAATTAAAATTATTAAGACACTGCGATCGACCATCCTTCCATGCGTGTCAACTATGGAAAAATCCCCCTAAAGAAATATTGAACTTTTATAGGCTGCAATGGAATGGCTCTCCTAGGTAGAGTCAAACCATTCGGTACATATCCAATGCCTGTCAATCGTGATAACATTTGTTATAGTTGCCACGCTTGGCAAGAGGGTTGACAACCGCAGTTTTTAATTTCAGAAACTCTAATAAGGAAGACACCTGGAAACTGCCCAACTCCTGTATTATTATGGTGTAGTTCTTGTTTACGCCAGACGTAAAAAAAAGGCCGTGGACGCGAAAAATGTTGAAGCAGTATCAAAAATGACAAATGTCTGTGAGCGCGATCATTATTTCACCTGCCAAGTGTGGCGATGAAGTCAAATCCTGTCTAAAATGGAAGAGACATAATGGTTTCTAGTGGACCTTCTCTCAATACTATGGTTACGGACTAATGAAGAAGCAAGACCACGGGTGACACTGGCACGACACGCACGGGACGCTGGATGATGGACTTTACGCGCCTACCACACGGCAATGACCAAACATGTCTTGGAGTACTTTATTACTACTTTTATTTCATTTCGACAAAGGTAAAAAATTTAAAAAATATGTTATTATTGTATTTCCTTATATCATATATTGGGAATCTCGGCAACGGATTCAACGATTTTCATGAAATTTAGTGTACAGGGGGTTTTGGGGGCAATAAATTGATCTAGCTAGGATTCGTTTTTAGAAAAACACGATTACCAAAAAAAAAATACCGAGCAAAGCTCGATCATCCAGGTACTTTCCTTAATATCATATTTTTCTATAGAATAAAAACAAGCACACAATCCACCTGATGCTAAGTGTATATACATCTATATTTATCCACGATTAAGAATCAAAATTCAGATCCGTTGTCATCTTAAAAAATAAGGTAAATTCCCTCATCGCCATTTATAAGTCATAAAACAGCAGCATTAAACTGCTATTTTACGCTGGTATCCTTTGAGAGCTTGATTCTGCCATGGTCGAGCCACCCATTTATGTTCCAATCAAAATACATCTCCAGCGTAGGAGGTATACGAAATAATCTTACTGAATTACTAAAACATGTGTCACATTTTCGGCGTGATGGTGTCTGCAATACTACCGGAATAACATAACCACTAATTTATTCTAGTAGTAATACAGACGTTTCTATGGGATGGCTGTCATCATAAATTTAAGAATCATATAAATATGTTACTATAATATTTTTTCATATCATTGGTCCATCTGTTAATCTTTTTAATAGAATAGGATGACCAACGAGCAAACAGTCCACCTGATGGTAAGTAGTTGCTGCGGCCCATAGACATCTACATCTACCCTCCATTATAAATCAAAATGCAGATGCGTTTTCACCCGTGAGGACTGAGATGGAATGCCTTGTTTCCAGTAAAACGGGTCTCCGGTTACACTCACCATACGAAATACAGCAGCATTAAGCTACTATTTCACGCTAGTATTCTGTAAGAGCGTGATCCTTCCCCGGTCGAGCCAACCCATTCGTGCTATAACTATACTACTAATATAACTGTAGCATGGTTCTACCACGTATAAAAAATCTAATGAAAATAAATGAATGTTGGCATGTCATTAACTTGTAGTTCAAAATGCTCACATTACTCACTTTATCTGTACAGTAAGTCGACGTGCAGTCGTGCAGACTGTTCGTCAGAGTAAATATAACCGCGTGTTAATAAAGACGCTTCTCTCCCGCGTAATAAAAAACCTAAAGTAAATACTGCGATACTTCCGAGATGTTGGCTAATAAACTTGATATTTTATAGCATAGGTTGCTTTTTATTAATGAACACGTATGAAATAAGTTAAGTGGAAAGTGAGATCGTGAAGCCATCGTGCTCTTTTCTTCAACACATGTGCCCACCAATTGAAACGAAGATATAAAGAAATAAACTTTATTCGTTGTTCACACATGGAAGTAAAATAAATTAATTTTCAAGCGTATAAGAATCAATTAGATATTGATTCTTATACGCTTGAAAATAAAACAAAAAAGTAAAAGCATTTAATCATAGAAATTATTAATACATATTAATTTTCATGTTATATATGGCATTAGTTTCGATATTTAGCAAGCGCTGCCTCGCAAGCGCTTGCGTCGAGTGGTGCTGGAGTCCGTTCGATACCTTGATCTCGACTGTCGCTCAGCCCCACTGCTAGACGACATTGGAGATGAGCTCGGGCAAGACCTCGTGTTCGTACGCTTACGAGATCGTCGGTCTCGTCCCATGTTTTTGTCACTGAAATATTAACAAAAGACCAGAAAGCAAAATGTTTTTTTTTAATTCTGAACACAAAATAAATAGAAAATATCTTTAAATCCTGATACAGTATTAGTTTTACATAGTTTGGCTAGTACGCTTATGTAAAGCCAAATTATTGACCAAAAATATTAGTATAGAAGGAGAAAAGAAAACTGACATTATTTAACAATTTGAACCTAACTTGAATATTATTATAAATCAACAATGAACGATATGGATAGATGTTAACACATTATAAATTGTGTATAAAGTAGAGGGAAATAAAACTTACCTATTTATGTTTTGCCCCATGAGTCCGAAATACCGAGTGGTACCGGAACACAAAAGTGGGATATATCAAGCTAAGATATAGCTTGATATATCCCACTTCTGATTTGTTAGCAAATAATACAATTTATGTTACAGCATATCGCTTTTATTTCATCCGTTTATAACTCACAATTTATTTATCGTACAAAATAATCACTGTTACTTAGTACCTTCACTATATCTTTACACCAAAAACTGTCAAGTCTCTTAAGTCTCAATATCTTAGAACTGAATGCCCCGCTTGGGTCGTGGCGACTATTTTATCATCTTTTGTTATAAGTCAAATCCGAAACTATTACAATAAAAATCTTACCGGAAATTCAAAGCCACAAAAGCGGAAATCCGATTTACATTTATTAAAGTGAGATGTATATTTCAAGAGATAACTACATTAAAATTAGGATCATTCAATATATTATGCGTAATTGTTCTTTATACTTAATTGCTAACACGTGAATAAGTATAATTTACAAAATGCAAATAGTTTTCGATAATCATCTTTAAAATTAATTTTGAGATTATTAGGAACTATTTGTTTTAAAATGCGTAGCTGAAGTGAGTATATTCGATCTAGATATGTTTTATAGCTTCTCCCATAGCTTGACGAGCCATATTGTATAACAGATTCAGCTAACGATTTATAGAGCATTAAAGCGGTTTTGTAAGATATTTGGTGTTTGATTAATGTAAAATTTGCTAATATCCCTCTTAATATATCACAAAC